>JARFJB010001921.1:2412500-2467500 GCA_036346205.1 Vesta saturnalis
TTTGTGTGTGTGTGTGTGTATTGTGTTGTTTTTTGTGTGTTTGTGTTGTGTGTTGTGTGTGTGTGCAGCAATGTGCTGCGTGCTGTACCTGCTTGTTGTGTGTTGTGTGTGTGTGTGCTTGTATTTCTCTACGTGTATGTGTGTGTGTGTGTGTGTGTGTGTGTGTGTGTGTGTGTGTGTGTGTGTGCGTGTGTGTATATGTTTGTTTTTCACGTGAACATCATAAGTGTATTGTCAAGTTCTTTTTACCTTTTATGTGATTAGCTAAATAGTGTGTTTGTTTTTCCAAACACGTTAGAGATATTTCAATGGTGAAAGGTTGTTGGTGCAATTACATAACCGGGGGAAAGCCAGAAAATAATGACTTTATATTAATGACTGAAAGAAAACCATAAGTACCTTATCTTGTATTTATTTCTGTATTACTTTGCGATTTGAAGATTGGATTGTAATTATAAATCTGTTGAGATTAATTTGATTGATTTGGTTAATTTATTTGATTAATTCATTTGATTGTTTGATTTGCTTGAGATTGATGTGGATCAAACTCTATTACAGTAAACATTCATTTGATTTAAAAATGAGCTGTAGATGGCGTCAGAAACAATAATGGCATCGCAATGGGCGAAAATCTGAGAACAAGTTCCAGAGGGCAATAGTAGTAAGATTTATGTACTAGTTCAAATTTCTCAAACCAAAATGTGAAAATAAAAATGGCCGCCGAAACAAAAATAGCCACATGCCAGCAATACTATTTCAAATTAGTAGTTTTACCGCTAAGAGGTCCGACAGGTTACCGAGTCCTTATTGCCTTATGAGATTACATGAGCTCTTACAATACTATTCCAAATTTTCGCCAAAACAAAAATAGTCGACAAAATGAAAATCCACTCATAAAATGGCCGACAACATGGCCGCCAGAACAAAATGGTCGACAAGGAACGTCCACAAAATGGCCTACAATATCAAGCCACGCCAACTAAATGGCCGCTTGTGGTTAACCACTGTCACTCTATGGACGTGGAGCGTGGTTAATAACTCCTTCTACTCATGTGACTTCAAGTACAAAATAAAGTTGATTTCAATTGAAAAAGAACCATGTGGTATAGATTATGAAATTGTATATGTTAATAATCCTTCTTTACATTTTACAGAAGCCGTGATGCAAAAAAACAATAAAACGTGATTATATTGTAATTTGTATAACACAACACTTACCTTCTCATTACAAATTTTGAAGTTTACACAATTTTGAGTATTAGGATCACATGGATGGAATAACTCAAATAACTTTTCAAAACGATAATTGGCGGCAATTCTGTATGTAATAATCTGATCCTCGTAATAAATTATTACGAGAGTGTTGCTTGTCTTCTTCACGATTGGTATTGACAATTAAAAATAACGATCCGTCAAGCGAGTGATCTTTGTCAAAGCAAAGAAACCATTAAGTACTAAGGAAAATATTATCAGGAATGGTGTTCGACAGGGCATACAAGTTGCACTTTAATAATGATTCACAGCAAATGCAACAATGTTTTGAGAAATCAATCAAAACTACATGACAGGACCCTATCGATGTGATTCTGAATGAGGACTGATAATATGATGGTTGCCCAAGGGTCTGCTATAAAGACCGATCACGTATTCTGCAGTGCATCAACGACGCACCAACTATAGATTCAAAATCGTAACATTTAGCATTCTCACACTTCATAGTAAATATTGATATAGTAATCAAGCGAAAAACCGATGCACGTCATTAATTTAAGTAAATAGTTCCAACGTTCTAGATTGTTTCTATCTTTTGAAATTATGTTGACATATGAAATAGTAACATGAATAATTAATTGAAACTAGTTAAATAAATTTATAACGTGTATCGATTTTTCGCTGGATTACTATAACACTATTAATCGAAAAGTACATCATATATATATATATATATATATATATATATATATATATATATATATATATATATATATATATATATATATATATAATCATTAAATAGCAGGAGTCGAAATTCTCCCACCACATAATAATCCCCAATGAAGGTATTCAATCACTAGTGCAAAAAAGTGCCGCTTCATTTGTACAATAATAGTGCATTAGATGTGATCATATGCAGTCGCGCACAAAAATATAATTACGTTACTATTTTCATTAAAAGTATATAACATACTAAATATTCTAAATGGAATATCGATATTGCTATCGAGCGTCTCCCCTTGGGGTCGTAGCTAATCAAAGTTTCCTTAACTCTATTGTATATTTAATACTCTAAACAGAAAAAAAGAAAAAGAACACATAATAGAAAATTGTATACTGAGATAATGCTATTTGCACTTAGCAGTCACGGATTAAAATAGAAGGGGCACACAATAATTCAATAATTACGTGTAGTAAGTAGCAATACTGTGTCATTAGGTAATAAACTTTTATTATTAAATACAATGCTTTATTTTTGTTCTGTGCAGTTTTTATTGAATACTATGGTAAATTTTATAAGCAATAAATTCAAACTAATAAAAATAATTTCCCATTGGTATGCACCATGTTGGCAAAATAACCCACATGTCATACTATCTAAATATTTCTACGTGTGTGGTATAAAACAAAAGGAACTTACAAGTAGTTTATTTTTATGTATAAAAAGCTGTGAATTTTCGTATAAAAATAAGATGTCAACAGCTAAACATTGTTTATCGTTTCCTCATGCGTAACATGATTTGTATTACTTTAAAACGTGTGTGGTAAAGACTACCTTACATATTTTAAATAGTACAAATATAACTTTTGTGCACAATTTATGCTTTATCTATTTGTAATGCATGTACCAGGTGTACGACATTTGAATTTTTTTATAAAAGTCGACCATTTTGTTGCTTCAACAAGTTGCGCCCTCTATTGGTAGACGGAGATAACAAATTGTGTGGTTTTTGATTTGTTTAATAATATCAAGTATTCCTTTAACACCGAAACCAATCTTGACAAATTCAAGCAACACGTATCGAAGTTACACGATTTTTTCCAGTAACACGTTATATGGTTCCCCTCCCTTTATTTTGAAAGGAATCGTAAAAATTCATTAAACAAAGCTTTACATATTGATCACTAGTTTACAACGGATATATTTTTTTTAAATACGTTAGTAAGCAAAATTGACCAAAAAATAAGAATTTCAATTTGAAATCAATGAAAAGCCCTCGACGGGAATGCCTTTCTTAGTTGTACACCCGGTAGATTATTTGGAATTTAGCTGTACTCAAGAATCATAGACAGTTAAAATTTCCTAAACAGTTTTAAGTATTTTCAATGAAGCACATTGCTTTGGAAATGCACAATTAAAAAAACAGTAAATTGGTTATTAGATTTTCATGCCTTTGGATATTATAATTGTATACAGTATGTCCAGTATAAAACGATGTTGCAAATCATTGGAGATACAAAGTCGTTTAAATGGAATAAAAGTTGAGTATTTGTCTGCCCAAAAATAATCTGGGTTTATTTTATCTCAAATCGATACCGTTACGTAGATACAGGGTGAAAAGCAAAAATATGCATTTTCGAAAAACCACAATATTTTCTTTATTATATAAGCTAAGGTCATCAAATTTTCAAGATATGATACGGAAATTTTACAATTGGTATCAAAAATAGTCTATGCCTACTATGTTGCGAACGGCCAAAGTCAACTGTTATTTTCTTGTGGGTGCCATATTGAATTTGTGCATTTTTAAAATCCTCATTAGAAATGCTCTTCAACCATGTATTGTGTATGTTCGCTCAAGGTAAATAATGAAAGCTAACAAAATTAAGATGTCATGGTGGTAGGCTTTGATATTTTTATTTAATTTTCTCATATTGGGCTTAACTTACTGTCTCTTTTTTAATTATCTATCTGTCAAAGTAGAATTTGTTGTCAGTGAGTTTTATAAAATGAATAAATTTTCAAATAGTGACAAATACAGTGCGGACCAAAAATCAGTCACCCCACCTTTAACTTTTGAACGGTAACTGCTTTTATTGTGCACCTTGGTGTGTTATTATAAAACTAAAAAAACTATTTTTTGACGTAAAAATGACAGGCTGGGCGACATTCTGAACTTTTTTTCTTCTGGGAAGGGAGTTCGAGTGACACCTTATTTTAAAGGTACTTTCATTCTTAAATCAACCGCCGAATTTGGAAACATTTCAATAACTCGTATTAGCGTGACGCTCAATTTCGTTTTCAATCCTCCGTTACGGTGATACATTCAGAACTGATTCTGAACGTACTACAAAATGTGACAGTTAATTGTTGCTATGATTTTAACTCTAACATTTAGTTGTCAAATTATAAAATGTATGAAAATGGAAATGTCTCATCCTTTAAACGCAAAAACTGAAGCTGTTATAATCTTTGGTAAAGCTACAATCGCAATTAACTAATGTAAAAATATCGAGAAAGAATAAATAAAATTTTGATAATACAAAAAAAAAAAATTACAACACATAAATATTAAATTCTTATTTTAAAATATGTTAGAAATGTTTGCCGAGCATCTCTTGGCAAATAAACACTCGGTTGGAGAATGCTCCCCTAACGTCCTGCAGAATTTACGAAGTTACTTGTAGCACAAACGTCAATAATACGTTGACGAAGTTCTTCCAAACACTCCAGTTGTTGTATAAACTCGAGATTTAAGGTAACCATATGGAAAGTAATCTAGGGGTGAGAGATCCGGCGACCGCGCTGTCCACTCCGTATGACCCCGGCGACCAATCTACCTATCCGTATAAGTATCGTCTAAGTAATTTCTCACATCTCTAAAGTAATGCGATGGAACACCGCCTTGTTGGAACATGACGCCCATGCTGAATTTTTGGGGATTTCCAACAATTCAAGGTACATGGGACCATTTAAATTAACATCTAAACATATGAACGATACAATGGTATTACCGAAAATGCCCGCCCAAACATTTAATTTTTAGGGGAAACTGTGTGTACTTCACCCAATAGATGTGCATTTTTATCCCTCCAGTATCTGCAATTTTGTGTGTTAACACGTCCGTTCAAATGAAACGTGCTCTCATCGCTAAAACAAACATGTTTTAAATAGTCAGGATTTCTTACGATCCTCTCTGACATAATCTCACTAAACTCGAGTCGGCTATCAGGACCATTTTCTGCCAATTCAGAATGAAGTTGCATCCAATATGGATGAAATTTATACTTTTTCAAAATTTGTTTGACTGAAAAACGGGAAACATTACATGTACTGCCCATCGCCTTCGTACTTTGTTCAGGATTGACTACCATTTCAACAATTACCTGTATTTTCACATGTTCTCTCCAATGCTGGGTCTCTCGGGTCTTAATACATCTTTTTCGTCTCTATTGATCGAAATTTTGACGATAGCTTATAAAAAATCTTCTACAAGTTGGCCGTTGCAGAAAGCGTTCATTAAGGATGCGGACGGCGCCATGGTAATTGCGATTCGCTTCATCAAAGATTATAACAACTTCAGTTTTTTCGTTTAAAGGACGAGACATTGCCATTTTCATACTTTATAATTTCACAATAAATGTCAGAGCCAAAAAAGCATAGCAACATTTAACTGTCACATTTTTTAGTACGTTATGAATCAGTTCTTGAATGTATCACCGTTACAGGGGATTGAAAACGAAATTGGGGGTCACGCGAATACGAGTTATTTAAATGGTTTCAAATTTGACGGTTGATTTAAGAATGAAAGTAAAATGACGTGTCACTTGACCCCCCTTCCCATAAAAACAAAAATTTTAAATGTCTCGAAGCTGTCATTTTGAAACTTTCCGCAGTTATTTTTACGTCAAAAGATAGTTTTTTTTACTTTTATATACTCCACCAAATTGCAAGGTAAAAGATGTTACCATTCAAAAGTTAAAGGGGGGGGGGAGGTGACGGACTTTCGGTCCTCACTGTATATATTGAAGTGTCTTATATTCAGTTGCAAAAATGACGCGAAAGCTGAAGAAATGTGTTTGAATAAACATCCAAAAAGACGACAACCTGGCAGAGTTATGTTTTGGTGTCTGAAAGATAATCATGTGGCGTTTGGGGGTTTTGCAAAGGTAAAAAGGAACAAAGGTTCAAACAAAATAAAGAAAATTTGGTTATGGAAAGCGTAGTTGAGACACCTCGTACGTTTTTATGTCAGATTGAACAAGTAACAGACGTCGCTCGGTCAACGGAGGGTAGCATTTTAGACTGTCATAAACATAATCCCTACCGTGAAAGGCCTTGCCAGGGTCACCAGAATGGTGATGCGGTTAGAATAATGGCATTTTGTCAGTGATTTATTCTAAAAAATAACGATTACCAAACTTCTTTTCAAGAGTCCTTGGTCTGATGTGAGCCGATTTACTAACTATTTAATCGTAAGAGTACTGTTTTTTGGTCAGATGTACATCCTTGTTCGTCAAGTTAGGCGGGACTTTAACGTCTGGTTAAGTGTTGTGGCTACCCACGTGATTGAGCCGTACTTTTTCAATCAAAATTTAAACTCCGCGAGATATTTCAACCTCCTACAAGCTAACGTAGCAGAAGACATTATGTAACTTCCACTAACTATCCTGCAAAACATGTTTTTTCAACAAGATGGTGCTTCCCCACATAATGAACAAATTATCAGGAACTTCTTGAATTACGAAGTTCCGAACAAATGGATAGGTAACCTGGGCCCAGTAAGATGGCCTGCGAGATCCCCTGAAATAACACCCCTTAATTTTTGTGTCTGGGGTGACCTCATTAATCAAGAGGTCCTACGATAAGCTGTTAACAGTCTCACTCCGCAAATGATAAGACAATCCTATGAACTAGTGGTCAGACGATGTACGTTATGCGTGCGAGAAAACGGTTTCTTATTTGAACACCTACTTTAATCCACAAATGCTGCTGTTTCTTAATTTTCAATATTCGTTGTATGAATGCAGAGCGTTTAAAGATTGGTACAACCCTTTAAATAGCTCTTGCTAATTCAAAGTAAAATTGAACAAAAATACCAAAATCGGTTATTTGTCATTATTTATCTTCACCGAACATACACATATTAAGCATGGTTGAAGGGCGTTTGTAATAAGGATTTGACAATGCGAAAATTGAACATGGTGCCCATAAGAAAAACAATGGTTGACTTTGGTTGTTCGCAGCATAGTAGACGTAGAATTTTTTGATACCATTATTAAAATTGCCGTATCCTCTTACCTATATCTTGAAAGTACGTGAAAAATTCAGAATTGAACTGAGACCGGAAATATCCGAGTGTGCATGTATGTGTGCTTGTAAGTGTGCACGCGCTTGTGTATGTGTGAATTTTTAGACGCGATATCTCACAAACCTGAAATGTGAACGGCATTCACATTTCACATCAGTATTTATAAACTTGTAAAGTATGACTAAAAATGGCTAAACCCTAGTGATCTTTAGTGGGGGTGGATCTGTGGAGTAAGAATTGTATAGAAAAATGCAATTTTCTTTCGGCCGCAATTTTTCAAGAAAAAGCATTAGTATTCAACTGTGATTTACATGTGTAAGACAAAACTGTCTAGATCCCAATGATTTTTTGAGCTGCGAGTGGTGGTTGAACTATGAGCAAGAAGAGGTGTAAATTTTATTTTCTTTCGTTCAAAAGCTTGAATCGCAGTTGTATTAAAATTTGACATTAGCATTTGATCGAATTGGCCCAAATAAAAATAAAAGAGTCTGGTATCGGTTAACTCAATTTTTATCTCTACAGACTATTGGTACCTACATGACAACATTGTTTTTAATTTAAGTATTCATCAGCGAGTCAAAATCGAATGAAAGCCATTCGATAGTTGCTAGCTGGCATTTTATTACAAATACTAACATAATCTCTTTTCCGTTTGTTTTGCAAAGGGATTTACCTAGCTATGTTGTTTTTATGTTATTGATAAACATTAGATTCGATAATAGTTGTAAATAACACTTGTCAACCGTAGTTTAACCAAACTCATTTCCGCTATAATAGAAAGAAGTGAATTAAATATTTCCATATTAGCAGCAGATATTTTCGGCATGAGATAAATGGGACCTTAATGTATAATCAGTTTTAATATAACAATAGCATCGAAAATAATCGATTATTTTACGAATAACGAGATGTAATCTGCGATTATGTCGAGTGACGATTGAAAAATAATCATTATCTTCGATTGCTCGAGTGGTATTCGTTACGATTATGTAATGAAAAGACCGATGATAATAATTAATTATTATACTTATCATTTATTTTGTATTAATACTGAACGTACAATTATTGTAAGTAGTATGGGGTAGGTAGGTAAGTAGGCCGTATGGGATATACTTTAACTTATTATATATTTTTAACAAATCAAATTAATAACAAAAAGTAAATGGAATCTAGTTGCTTACATAATGGTATTTTAGTGTTTCTATGGAAAACAAAATAATTGTCCTGACAACTATTGATACAAGTGTCAAACGAAGGTATCGTAATTTAGAGAATTGTTCTGAAAATAACACTTGCGTAAACGTAAATTGTAACGATTTGAACATGGATCTGCAAACAAGAATTGATTTAGTGCAATGTTATTATGAATGTGGTAAAAATTACACTGCTGTATTACGAAGATTTCGTACAAAAATGGCTTTGAGAGCAGGGCCATGCCAATTGAAGGGGTACCGTACTTTGATTAGCCAATTTGAAACAACAGTGTCTGTAGCTGACCTTCCGAGATCAGGAAGACTGAGAATGAAGTTGCAGAAGTTCTTCAGGAAAATCAATACGCAGCCAATACTAATCCGCTAGTGTGAATGTGATATCAAAACGATTGCAAATACCATGCACCACGGTTTTGAAAATTTTACGAAAAATCCTAAAAATGTATCCGCGTAAGCTGCAACTGCTGTTTGAATTAAAGAAAAGAAGATTTGACTCTTAGGTACGATTTGTCTTTACAAACACTGGCTCAGATGGAAATTGAACCTGAATGGTTATCCCGTATTGTACGGACAGACGAGGCCCATTTCTCTCTTAATGGTGAGGTGAATACTCAAAACTGTCCAATATGGTCAACATAAAATCGTTCAGCAAGGTCTTCATGACAAAAAAGTCGCCGTTTGGTGTGGTTTCACTGGTAATTTCATCATTGATCCATACTTTTTCGAGGAAATACAGAATGGGGAAGCCGTATCTGTAACTGTTACTGGTGAACGATACCTGCAAATGTTAAGAGATTATGCAATTCCACAGTTGCAAAACGAGTACGAAGGAATTGAAAAACATGATTTTTATGCAGCATGGAGCACCTCCGTATATTTACCGACTAATTAAAGAATTGTTAACTGGGGTTTTTCAAGATCGCGTTATAAGCAGACATTTTGCAAATTTATGGCCACCAAGCAAATTCGTGCAATTCAGTCAGAAATTTTGCATAGTGCTGTATACAATTAAGGAGGAACGGTTGGTAGTTTTACAACAAAATGAAGGTCATATCAAAGAATCGCGATAACCAGTGTTTGGCATCAGAAATCCCGTTATTTAAGCAGCTAGATTACATTTAATTTTTTTTAACGCTTTTATCCAACTCACTTTGTCTGTCCGGTTCAAATCTTGTAATTAAATTTTCAACAGCTTCCTGATCTCCGATTGAGCTGAAATTTGGGATACATACGTATTATTGATGACAATATACGCATATGTATTTTTGGCTTTGACTTTTGAGGCCAAATTTGGCCAAATATGGTCCAACTTTTTGTTTATAAAGCTAGGGCCTTGAAATTTAGGATTTAAGCTTTTGGCATAATACCATGCACACAAATATGCGGCAAATTGAGTTTTAAGGTCAGGGGGCTGCATTGCGGTCAAATTTGGCCAAATATGTCCAAAATTTTTGTTTATAAAGCTAGGGCCCTGAAATTCAGGACAAGATCTCCGGGAATTTCGTCATACATGTGTATATTGGCCAAGTAAGCTCGAAATTTTTGTTTATAGAACTAGGGCCTTAAAAATATGAGTTTCTCTCTTTGTTGTAACTTAAATCCAAGCGACTAAAAAGTAGAAAATAAAAATAAGTAAAAAAAACATTTTTAAAAAATGCTTTTATTTCTAAATGTACTAAAGAGAATAAAATAATTTTTTTATCTACCCAGTAACATCAAGAATTTTTGTGACTAAAAATAAAAGTGTAGGGCATACACGATATTTTATACTGATAACAAAGCTTTTCAACACCTACATTCAAACAATAAAATGCAAGGCACTACAAAAAGCGTTCCACACTTTTATTTTTAGTCACAAAAATTCTTGATGTTACTGGGCAGATAAAAAATTATTTTATTCTTTTTAGTACACTTGGCAATAAAAGCGTTTTTTTAAAAATGTTTTTTTTCACTTCTTTTTATTGTTATTAATTTTATTAGTTAAAAATATGTAATAAGTTGAAATGTATCCCTTGCTTTATGATAACACGTTATTTGAAATATCAATTATTATCCATTTTTTTTTGGAAAAACCCAAGTGATTAAACCATGTAGTCGAAGGTATACCCGTTTATCAATACATGACAAATATGTAAAATTTGTAATTGCTATTGTCTGAATTTGTGATGAACTACAGTATGTCCCCGGATCGACTTTAAAAGAGGGAAAATTCTATTATTTTTGATTTCTCAGAAAATTTCATTCTTGCTGATTTGCCCTGCTTGTTTTCAAACCCCCGAAACACAAATTACTTTCTATTTTACTCGTATGGTTCTCGAGATAATATCATTTTTCTTGAAAAATTGGACTTAGAACGTTTTTCCTAATTTTTAGAAGTGACTTTAGTAGGCGGATTTCATTGAAAAACACCACTGACAGAAATTGTCAAATGTGATAATTCTGTTGAACTGCAAATTAATTCATGCTAATTTGAATTGTATGCTATAATGTTGACTTTACAACAAAGAACTTATCTAATTCAATGTTACGGAACTGAGGAAGAGTGCTACCGAGTTGTTATCAGAAAATTCAACCATAAATACCCGGAGGTTGCCATTTCGAATGCCGGAGCAAAAAACTTGGGAACCAAATTCCTTCAAACAGGCTCGGTTTTAAACCTAAAGAAGCCAAAGAAGTTGTTCGATGAAGAAGATGCTGCTACTGTTCTCGCCGTTCATTCCGCAACAGAAGTTCCAAGGTTGTATTTAAGAAGGAGGGCACTATAAATTGGGATAGGTAAATCTCATTTACAAAGAATCAAGGAGAACAAAATTTTACCATTTAAGCCGCAATTTAGGCAAACTTTAGAGAACGGTGATGAAGCCAAACGTCTGGATTTTTGTTTGGAAATGGGCAATAGAGTTTTGGAAGATTCAAATTTTCATAAACGAATAATGTTCTCCGATGAATCGACCTTTTCAACTAACGGAGTCGTTTCCTCCCAACATTGCCGTTACTGGAGTAGGACGAAACCAAACTTCCGAATTGCCAGTCGCAGACAATGTTTGAAAAAAGTGAATGTGTGATGTGCGGTTTCGTACCATGGAATTATTGGCCCATATTTTTTTGATCAAAATTTAAACCGTTATTCATATTTGGAAATGTTGCAAAATTTTTTAACTGATAAACTGGATGAATTGCCATTGAACTTCCAAATTGAAATGTTCTTCCAGCACGATGGGTGCCCTGCTCATTATGCCGGTACTGTTCGCCAGTGGCTCAATACAGAGTTCCATCATAACTGGATAGGAAGAGATGGTCCCATTTTATGGCCGCCGAGAAGTCCTGATCTCAGAATAATGGACTTTTATCTGTGGGGTCGTTTAAAACAAATTGTGTACAGTAAGCCATTAGACAATGGTGAAGAGCAATTGAAAAATAGGATACGGAATGCTGTCCAGTCCCTTTCAATCGAAGAAATAAGGTGCAGTTTCAATGAATTCAGAGCTCGCATTGAAATCTGTGCGGAAAAAGGAGGAGCGTTATTCGAATAGAAAATTAATACTTCAGTTTTTTGAGAATTTCATATCATTTTACCATCAATTGTTAAATTTATGAATTAAAACTTGTGAGACCAATTTGATTTTTTCTTTGAAACAAATCAATTTACTTCAAAAAATTACGAAAAGCTCGAATTTTTCAAGAAAAATGATATTATCTCGAGAACCGTTTGAGTTAAATAGCAAGTAATTTGTGTTTCGGGGGTTTGAAAACAAGCAGGGCAAATCAGCAAGACTGAAATTTTTTGAGAAATCAAAAATAAGAGAATTTTCCCTCTTTTAAAGTCGATCCGGGGACATACTGTATATAACCGAAACTTAAATTTTGGGCGTAATAAGTTTTACATCATCATTCAAATCAAAAACAATTCTTAAGATATGTACAGACCAAGTACGCTTGTAATATTTTGTGTGCGAATGGAAAAAACCATGAAAATATGACCCGCACTTTCTCTAGATGTACTTAAGAGTAGTGTGTCTGAGTCTGTGCCTGTGTCTGTGTCTGTGTCTGTGTCTGTGTCTGTGTCTGTGTCTGTGTCTGTGTCTGTGTCTGTGTCTGTGTCTGTGTCTGTGTCTGTGTCTGTGTCTGTGTCTGTGTCTGTGTCTGTGTGTCTGTGTCTGTGTCTGTGTCTGTGTCTCGCCTGTGTCTGCGTCTGCGTATGCGTATGCGTCTGCGTCTGCGTCTGCGTCTGCGTCGGCGTCTGCGTCTGCGTCTGCGTCTGCGTCTGCGTCTGCGTCTGCGTCTGCGTCTGCGTCTGCGTCTGCGTCTGCGTCTGCGTCTGCGTCTGCGTCTGCGTCTGCGTCTGCGTCTGCGTCGTGTTAGTGTTCGCGTTCGCGCTCGCGTTCGTGTTCGTGTTCGTGTCCGTGTTCGTACTCGGGTTCGTGAACGTGTTCGTGTTCGTGTCCGTGTCCGTATTCGTGTACGTGTTAGTGTTCGCGTTCGCGTTCGTGTTCGTGTTCGTATTCGTGTTTGTGTTCGTGTTCGCGTTCGTGTTCCCATTCGCATTTGCGTTCGCGTTCCCGTTTTCGTTCGCGTTTTCGTTCGCGTTCGCGTTTGCTTAAATATCTCAGGAAAAGTTTATACTTTGTATGAGAATGGAACAAAACATGAAAATATAACCCGCAGTTTCTCTAACTGTATTTAGGCGTAGCATTTTTAAAAACGAATCACACCAGTTTGAACAGGCTGTGTGTGTACGAACGTTTGTGCGTGTACACGCATATACGTGTACGTGTTCATGTTTGTGTTCGTGTCCGTGTTCGTGTACGTCTTCGTGTTCGTATTCGTTTTCGTGTTCGTGTTCGTGTTCATGTTCGTGTTCGTGTTCGTGTCCGTGTTCGTACTCGGGTTCATGAACGTGTTCGTGTTCGTGTCCGTGTCCGTGTTCGTGTACGTGTTCGTGTTAGTGTTCAAGTTCGCATTCGCGTTCGCGTTCGTGTTCGTGTTCGTATTCGTGTTCGTGTTCGCGTTCGTGTTCCCATTCGCATTTGCGTTCGCGTTCGCGTTCTCGTTCGCGTTCGTGTTTGTTTAAATATCTCAGGAAAAGTTTATACTTTGTATGAGAATGGAACAAAACATGAAAATATAACCCGCAGTTTCTCTAACTGTATTTAGGCGTAGCATTTTTAAAAACTATCCAGACCAGTTTGAACAGGCTGTGTGTGTACGAACGTTTGTGCGTGTACACGCATATACGTGTACGTGTTCGTGTTTGTGTTCGTGTCCGTGTCCGAGTCTGGGTCCGTGTCCGTATCCGGATCCGTGTTCGTGTTCTTCTTTGTGTTCCTGTTAGTGTTCGTGTTCGTGTTTGTGTCCGTGTTCGTATTCGTGTCCGTGTCCGTATCCGTGTCCGTGTCCGTGTTCGTGTCCGTGTCCGTGCCCGTGTCCGTCTCCGTGTTCGTGTTCAGGTTCGTATTCTTGTTCATGTTTGCGCTCCCCCTCGTGTTCGCGTTAACGTTCGTGTTCGTATTCGTGTTCGTATTCGTGGCCGTGTCCGTGTCCGTGTTCGTGTCCGTGACCGTTCCGCGACATTGTCCGTGTCGGTGTTCGTGATCGCGTTCTCGTTCGCGTTAGAGTTTTCGTACGGTTTCGAGTTGGCGTTTGCGTTCGCGCTCGGGCTAGTACCCTTGCTCGTGTTTGCGCTCGCCCTCGTGTTCGCGTTCACGTTCGTGTTCGTGTTCGTGTTTGTGTTCGTCTTCGTGTTCGTGTTCGTGTTCTTGTTCGTGTTCGCGTTTGTCTTCGAGTTCGCATTCGCGTTCGCGTTCGTGTTCCCATTCGCGTTGTTGTTTGCGATCGCCCACAGAGATACATACTCTTCCATGTCTGCTTGTGTTCCCCATGCTTCTTCTAAATGAGAAGTTCCTTCAGCAGCTTGACTTTGTGAAGCTCTGAAATTAACCTTTTGTAAAGACATGCAAGTATAATACATTGCCCCCTTACTTTTCCGTTTATATTTTGTTGTGCACTGAAAGAAACGTTTTACTATTCTTTCCCTTTTGTCGAAAAATAATCATGGGCACAATCAACATACCTGTCTACATTTTCTGCTAGTAATTCTATCTCTTCCTCCAATACTGGATAAGCTTGCCATCAATTGGTAGAGTGCTATAAAATATACACTTTAATTATAAGATTTCAAATTCTAATTCTAAAATAATAGAAAGTATTTATATTAGATTAGTTTGGTATTTACCTGTATTCTTTCAATTTTTCTCGTTCCATATTTTTGGGTAATATCGAACGCTTCGACTTACGTCTATGACGTTGAGATAGTGCAAGTCTTGTTTTGGCATTTTTTCTACAAATCTTACAAATCAGTTAGATGATATCAATGACATTAGTAGTAACTATAATAAGAATAGTTATTCTTATACAAGGGAAAAAGTAAGTGATTTTAAACGTGCCTAAAGTTTTCCTCCCGACGGTAAGCGGAGCCTTTCCCCGTGTATACCCCTATATTTTCTATACCCTAAAAATAGTGATTCTATAATAGCTAAAAATTGATTGTGGACACCGCCGGAGAACTTCAAAGTAACTTTGACGTTTGACATTTCATAACAAAATGAGTAAAACACTGATTTTGATTGGCTCAGCATTCTTGTCAATTTTTTCCCTAGATTATTTACTACATCTAACAAACCAATCATAGCATGATATTTTCCTGAATTAGACAAATCAGAGCGTTTTTACACTGAATAAATCCTAATGGGATTTTATCAGCTATTAAACTTGTGTTTACCTTTTATTGACATTTCTGACAATTTTAATAACCAAATTTCCAATTTTTATGTGTAAAACTGATTTAGTAAATAATATTAAAATATATCCCTGGATCAATGAACTTTTGGTTAAAACTACAGCAGCTATTTTTAGTTAAATTTGTTGTTTAGCAAATATTTTGATTTGAATTATTAAGTCTCAAATATTTTCTAAACAAATTTAAAAAAAGCTGCTGTAGGTTATGTTAAATTTAACTGTTATCCTCAATCTAATGCTGCTTGTTTTCATTCATGATATAATCACGGGGATAAGTTAATTTTGCGCTCATAATTGCCTCCCTCATGTTCGCGCTATAATCACTTACTTTTCCTCCTATAATAATATACTACCATACAAACAGATCGGCCCTCAATTGTACAATGAATAGAAAAAAAATACTTACCTCATCCACAAATCTAGTCACTTCACTTAATTTTTAAACAAAATATACACTAATTAAATTGTACATACGCAAAAACAACAAAGTAGTTAGTTTTAAAAAGGCAGAGAATAATTTCAATTGCACCAAGCACTTATTTTTAATTCCAATATTTAGGTACAAATGTAACTAGACACTATCGACGGTTATCGCAACGAATCGCAAAGTTAATCTTCATACAACGCATCCTGATTTACAGAATTGCAAAGGATGACACCTATAGGATATTTATCAAAATTCCTGTATTTTTCTGGAAAAACTAATAACTGATTTGTGTGTTGCCTAACACATACAACCGATGCAAGCGCTCATTGTGGTCATGAATCGTAACAACTGTTGGAGACCCCACCCTTAAGGTGTCTGAAAGATAATCTTTTAGCGTATGGGAGTTTTGCAAAGGTTAAAAGGAACAAAGGTTCAAACGAAAATAAAGAAAATTTGGTTATGGAAAGCGTGGTTGAGACACCTCTTACGTTTTATGTCAGATTGAACAAGTAACAGACGTCGCTTGGTCAACGGCGGGTAGTATTTTAGACTGTCATAAACATCACCCCTACCGTGAACGGCCTTGCCAGGGTCACCAGAATGGTGATGCGATTAGAAGAATGGCATTTTGTCAGTGATTTATTCTAAAAATAACGATATACCAAACTTCTCCTTAAGAGTTCTTGGTCTGATGTGAGCTGATTTACTAACTATTTAATCGTAAGAGTACTGTTTTTGGTCAGATGTAAATCCAAGGCTTGTTCACCAAGTTAGGCACCAAGTTAGGTGGGACTTTAACGCCTGGTTAAGTGTTGTGGCTACCCACGTGATTGAGCCGTACTTTTCAATCAAAATTTAAACTCCGCGAAATATTTCAACCTCCCTACAAGCTAACGTAGCAGAAGACATTATGGAGCTTCCACTAACTACCCTGCAAAACATGTTTTTCAACAAGATGGTGCTTCCCCACATAATGGACAAATTATCAGGAACTTCTTGAATTACGAAATTCCGAACAAATGGATAGGCAACCTGGGCCCAGTAAGATGGCCTGCGAGATCCCCTGATATAACACCCTTAATTTTTTTGTCTGGGGTGACCTCATAAATCAAAAGGTCGTACGACAAGCTGTTATCGAAGCTGTTAACAGTCTCACTCCGCAAATGCTAAGACAATCCTGCATAGTAGTGGTCAAACAATGTACGTTATGCGTGCGAGAAAACGGTTTCTTATTTGAACACTTAATTTAATCCTCAAATGCTGCTGTTTCTTAATTTTCAATATTCGTTGTATGAATGCAGAGCGTTTAATGATTGGTACAACCCTTTAAATAGCTTTTGCTAATTCAAAGTAAAATTGAATAAAAATACCAAAACCAATTATTTGTCATTATTTATCTTCACCTGAACATACACATATTATGCATGGTTGAAGGGCATTTCTAATAAGGACTTGACAAATACAAAAATTGAACATGGTGCCCATAAGAAAACAATCGTTGCCGTATCCTCTTAACTATATCTTGAAAGTACGATGACCTTAGCTTCCATAATAAAGAAAATGTTGTTTTGGTTTCCACCTAAAGAAAAGTTATTATAATCGTGAAAATTCAGAATTGAACTGAGACCGGAAATATCCGAGTGTGCATGTACATATGTGTGCTTATGAGTGTGCACGCGCTTGTGTGTGTGAATTTTTAGACGCGATATCTCACAAACCTGAAATGTGAACGGCATTCAAATTTCACATCAGTATTTATAAATTTATAAAGTATGACTAAAATGGCTAAACCCTAGTGATCTTTAGTGGGGTGGATCTGTGGAGTAAGAATTGTATAGGAAAATGCAATTTTCTTTCGGCCGCAATTTTCAAGAAAAAGCATTTGTATTCAACTGTGATTTACATGTGTAAGACAAAACTGTCTAGATCCCAATGATTTTTGAGCTGCCAGTGGTCGTTGAACTCTGAGCAAGAAGAGGTGTAAATTTTGTTTTCTTTCGTTCAAAAGCTTAAATCGCAGTTGTATTAAAATTTGACATTAGCATTTGATCGAATCGGCCCAATAAAAATAAAAGAGTCTGGTATCGGTTAACTCAATTTTATCTCTACAGACCATTGGTACCTACATGACAACATTGTTTTTAATTTAAGTATTCATCAGCAAGTCAAAACCGAATGAAAGCCATTCGATAGTTGCTAGCTGGCATTTTATTAAAAATACTAACATAATCTCTTTTCCGTTTGTTTTGCAAAGGGATTTACCTAGCTATGTTGTTTTATGTTATTGATAAACATACATACATTAGATTCGATAATAGTTATAAATAACACTTGTCAACCGTAATTTAACCAAACTCATTTCCGCTATAATAGAAAGAAGTGAATTAAATATTTCCATATTAGAAGCAGACATTTTCGGCATAAGGTAAGTGGGACCTTAATGTATAATCAGTTTTAATATAACAATAGCATCGAAAATAATCGATTATTTTACGAATAACGAGATGTAATCTGCGATTATGTCGAGTGACGATTGAAAAATAATCATTATCTTTAGATTGCTCGAGTGGTATTCGTTACGATTATGTAATGAAAAGACCAATGATAATAATTAATTATTATACTTATCATTTATTTTGTATTAATATGAACGTACAATTATTGTAAGTAGTATGGGGTAAGTAGGTAAGTAGGCCGTAAGGGATATACTTTAACTTATTATATATTTTTAACAAATCAAATTAATAACAAAAGTAAATGGAATCTAGTTGCTTACATAATGGTATTTTAGTGTATCTATGGAAAACAAAAGAATTGTCCTGACAACTATTGATACAAGTGTCAAACGAAGGTATCGTAATTTAGAGAATTGTTCTAAAATAAAACTCGCGTAAACGTAAATTGTAACGATTTGAACATGGATCTGAAAACAAAATTGATTTAGTGCAATGTTATTATTAATGTGGTAAAAGTACACTGCTGGATTACGAAGATTTCGTACAAAAATGGCTTTGAGAGCAGGGCCATGCCAATTGAAGGCGTACCGTACTTTAATTAGCAATTTGAAAGAACAGGGTCTGTAGCTGACCTTCTGAGATCAGGAAGATTGAGAATGAGTGATGTCCAAGTTGCAGAAGTTGTTCAGGAAAATCAAAACTTAGCCAATACTAATCCGCTAGGAATCATCAGTGTGAATGCGATATCAAAACGATTGCAAATGCCATGCACCACGGTTTTGAAAATTTTACGAAAAATCCTAAAAATGTATCCGTATAAGCTGCAACTGCTGTTTGAATTAAAGAAAGAAGATTTGACTCTTAGGTACGATTTGTCTTTACAAACACTGGCACAGATGGAACTTGAACCTGAACGGTTATCCCGTATTGTATGGACAGACGAGGCCCATTTCTCTCTTAATGGTGGAGGTGAATACTCAAAACTGTCCAATATGGTCAACAGAAAATCCACACAAAATCGTTCAGCAAAGTCTTCATGACAAAAAGTCGCCGTTTGGTGCAGTTTTACAGGTAATTTCAACATTGATCCATACTTTTCGAGGAAATACAGAATAGCGAAGCCGTATCTGTAACTGTTACTGGTGAACGATACCTGCAAATGCTAAGAGATTATGCAATTCCACAGTTGCAAAACGAGTACGAAGGAATTGAAAACATGATTTTATGCAGCCTGGAGCACCTCCGCATATTTACCGACTAGTTAAGGAATTGTTAACTGGGGTTTTTCAAGATCGCGTTATAAGCAGACATTTTGCAAATTTATGGCCACCAAGCAAATTCGTGCAATTCAGTCAGAAATGTTGCATAGTGCGGTATACAATTAGGAGGAACGGTTGGTAATTTTACAACAAAATGAAGGTCATATCAAAGAATCGCGATAACCAGTGTTTGACATCAGAAGTCCCATTATTTAAGCAGCTAGATTCCATTTATTTTTTTAACGCTTTTATTCAACTCACTTTGTCTGTCCGAAATCTTGTAATTAAATTTTCAACAGCTTCCTGGTCTCCGATTGAGCTGAAATGTGGCATACATGCATATTATTGATGACAATATACGCATATGTATTTTTGGCTTTGACTTTTGAGGCCAAATTTGGCCAAATATGGCCAAATTTTTGTTTATAAAGCTAGGACTTAAGCTTTTGGCATAATACCATGCACACAAATATGCGACAAATTGAGTTTTAAGGCAGGGGCTGCATTGCGGCCAAATTTGGTCAAGTATATGCAAAATTTTTGTTTATGAAGCTAGGGCCCTGAAATTCAGGACAAGATCTCCGGGAATTTCGTCATACATGAGTATATTGGCCAAGTAAGCTCGAAATGTTTGTTTATAACACTAGGGCCTTGAAAATTTGAGTTTCTCTTTGTTGGAACTTAAATCCAAGCGACTAAAAAGTAGAAAATAAAATAAGTAAAAATAACGTTTTTAAAAATGCTTTTATCTCTAAATGTACTAGAGAGAATAAAATATTTTTTATCTACCCAGTAACATCAAAATGTTTGTGACTAAAAATAAAAGTGTGGGGCATACACGATATCTTATACTGATAACAAAGCCTATCAACACCTACATTCAAACAATAAAATTTAAGGCACTACAAAGAGCGTCCCACACTTTTATTCTTAGTCACAAAAATTCTTGATGATACTGGGTAGATAAAAATTATTTTGTTCTTTTTAGTACATTTGGAAATAAAACGTTTTTAAAATGTTTTTCTTACTTCATTTTTTTGTTATTAATTTTATTAGTTAAAATATGTAATAAGTTGAAATGTATTAATGTTTTAAATAATGTTACCATAAAGTAAGGGACTTTATGGTAACACGTTATTTAAAATATAAATTATTATCCATTATTTTTGCTTTGTTGGACCGAAAAACCCAAGTGATTAAACCACGTAGTCGAAGGTATATCCGTTTATTAATACATGATAAAAATGTAAAATTTATAATTGGTATTGGCTGAATTTGTGATGAAGTATATAACCGAAACTTAAATTTTGGGCGTAATAAGTTTTACATCATTATTCAAATAAAATTAATTCTTAAGATATGTACAAACCAAGTATGCTTGTAATATTTTGTGTGCAAATCGAAAACCATGAAAATATGACCCCAGTTTCTCTAGATGTACTTAGAGTAGTGTGTCTGAGTCTGTGTCTGTGCCTGTGTCTCTGTCTGTGTCTGTGTTTGTGTCTGCGTCTGTGTCTGTCTCTGTGTCTGTGTCTGTGTCTGTGTCCTTGTCTGTGTCTGTGTCTCTGGCGGCGTCTGTATCTGTGTCTGTGTCTGTGTCTGTGTCTGTGTCTGTGTCTGTGTCTGTGTCTGTGTCTGTGTCTGTGTCTGTGTCTGTGTCTGTCAGTGTCTGTGTCTGTGACTGTGTCTGTGTCTGTGTCTGTGTCTGTCTGTGTCTGTGTCTGTGTCTGTGTCTGTGTCTGTGTCCGTGTCTGTGTCCGTGCCTGTCTGTGCCTGCGTCTGGGTGTGCGTCTGCGTCTGCGTCTGCGTCTGCGTCTGCGTCTGCGTCTGCGTCTGCGTCTGCGTCCGCGTCCGCGTCCGCGTGTGCGTGTGCGTCCGCGTCCGCGTCCGCGTGTGCGTGTGCGCGTGCGCGTGCGTCTGCGTCTGCGTCTGCGTCTGCGTCTGCGTCTGCGTGTGCGTGTGCGTGTGCGTCTGCGTCTGCGTCTGCGTCTGCGTCTGCGTCTGCGTCTGCGTCTGCGTCTGCGTCTGCGTCTGCGTCTGCGTCTGCGTCTGCGTCTGTGTCTGTGTCTGCGTCCGCGCGTGCGTCTGCGTCTGCGCGTGCGCGTGCGTGTTCGTGTTCGTGTTCGTGTTCGTGTTCGTGTTCGTGTTCGTGTTCGTGTTCGTGTTCGTTTTCGTGTTCGTGTTCGTGTACGTGTTCGTGTTAGTGTTCGTACTCGTGTTCGTATTAGTGTTTGCGTTCATGTTCGTGTTCGTGTTCGTGTTCGTGTTTGTGTTCGTGTCCGTGTCCGTGTCGGTGTCCGTGTCCATGTCCGTGTCCGTGTCCGTGTCCGTGTCCGTGTCCGTGTCCGTGTCCGTCGTGTCGGTGTCGGTGTCCGTGTCCATGTCCGTGTTCGTGCTCATGTTCGTATTCTTGTTCATGTTTGCGCTCGCCCTCGTTAACGTTCGTTTTCGTATTCGTGTCCGTCTCCGTGTTCGTGTCCGTGTCCGTGACCGTGTCCGTATCCATGACATTGTCCGTGTTCGTGATCGCGTCCTCGTTCGTGTTAGAGTTTGCGTACGGGTTCGAGTTCGCGTTTGCGTTCGCGCTCGTGCTAGTACTCTTGCTCGTGTTTGCGATCGCCCTCGTGTTCGCGTTCACGTTTGTGTTCATGTTCGTGTTCGTGTTCGTGTTCGTCTTCGTGTTCATGTTCTTGTTCGCGTTCACGTTCGTGTTCGCGTTTGTCTTCGAGTTCGCATTCGCGTTCGCGTTCGTGTTCCCATTCCCGTTGTTGTTTGCGATCGCCCACGTGCTCGTGCTCGTGTTCGTGTTCTCACTCGCACTCGTCCTCATGTTTGCGTTCGCGCTTGTGTTTGAGATTTTAAAATCGATTCTTGTGACACGCCTTGCTTTAATATAGATTGTTTATTACACACTCTGTTAAGTTCTGCCTTCTAAGTAAGGCTTTCTCAATTTTGTACTGTTACTACTAACTACATAATTCTAGGTTTCGTAAACATAACAATAATCGTGTTTTATTTACCTTACAAAGCGCACAAGCACGCAAATGCACACGTGCACGAACACACACGCACGCGCACGCGCTCAAGCACGCTCACGCACACGCATGGTTTCAATTTGATCATCAACATTAGATATGGACTGAAATATTGCTTTTTAAGTACCTAGACTTCATACGATTCAGTAATATCATTCTTTCTAATAAATGACATTTTTCTATCAGACACTACCTTAGACCAATTATAGGAAATAGAAAATAACATATATTTAGTTACGCCGTACATGCTGCCCTCTTTGTGTAATGGAACTGTTTTGAATTGCCTTTTAGTATGTTTGGATATTCTTCAAATTGAAACAGTAATTTCTATCCTACTAGGATTCATTTGAAAATAAGACTCAAGTTAATCACATTATAGTTATACTAGAGTTAATAATAAATATTAAAAAAGAGACAAACGATGGAAAAATGATTGATAAATATTCTCTTTATTATAAAAATATGAAATCTACTCAGTTTTTTGTGGATATGTTTCTTAATTTTAGAATTTAGAGTAGAAAACAAAATCAAATGTACAAAGATTCAAGTGCCAAAATTTTAACTTAATCATTTAATTTCTTCCTGTTTTTGACAAACATCAAAAATAAAGTAATTCTAAAATATGCTTTTTTTAATGCGAGACGCATAACACAAGGATGTTATGATCACAAGTGATGCACGAAATTTTTTTTATCATTTTTGGGTTTTTCTAACGTTAATAAAACAATAAATAAAATTAATTTATGTTCAGGTATTTACTGTGCTTATCCTTATCTTGTATACCTAGTTAATTAATCTCTAAACACTTGGTTACGTAAAATGCAAACATATGCATGGCGTTGTTTGTAAACTTCATATATTATTATTCATTACATATACAATCTGATGAATAACTACGTTATATGAACATTGATAACAATAGGTTCATTTAAAGTAAATATTTAAATAAGGTACATATGATTTAATATACCTCTAATGTCATTGATCTTGCAGATTATCACAATTGCCTTAAATCCTTTAATATACAAAGTAGGTAATAAACCAGTTAACTACTATAATATGTATGTAATTAATGGATTAATAAAGATGACAAACCCGCTTAAGATTTCAGATTATTGTATCAATGGTTTTTATGTGATTTAACCATCATTTATATTTATAAAGTATGTAAAGGGTCTACACATCAGGGTACCTGAAATTATATTTTCAATTTTTTAAACATTTTCGAAACAAAAGAATTTTTTGAAAAATACACCTTAAGCAATTATGGCTTATATTAAAGAATTTGTGCGGGCATTGCATTCAAATGAGAAGAGCGTACCTTAAGCGCATATTAACATACATTCACAACTTGATTTGTGATTGCTGATATATGACATATTGCATTACCTCCGTTAGTACCGCTCACCTTAGATCACATAAAATTTTATTTTCCATTTTTGAATAATATATTTTGAACATGTGCATAATTAGGCGCCACTTTGCGTCATTAAAGTTAAGTTTTGGATAAACCATTTTTTATGCAGTAATTAGGCGCCAATTGCGCGCCAATCTGCGTCGTTAAAATAAAATGTTGCGCCTTTATAGGTAAAAAGTTATCATAAAATCACAATTCAAAAATCATAATTAGGCATTTACTATGCTCAGTTTGGCGTCGTTTAAAGTTAAACTTTGAAAACCTATAGGAAACAAGCTGTAATAATTACATCAACGTGGATATCTTCACACCTGTGAACTTTTGCATAAATCAATTTTTTTTTAGGTGGTAACTAAGCCGCCAATTATGCGCTGTTTTGCGCCTCTAAAATAAAATTTTGCACCCTCATAAGAAATAACTGGTCAACACGGCCAATTTCACCTTTGCATAAATAAATTTTTTGATGCAACGATTAGGCGCCCACTGCGCAATGTTTGTACCGTTAAAATTAAACTTTGCACCCTTACAGGAAACTTGTTATTACTTTTATTATAGTTATTATTTTCATTATTTCATGGACAGATCCGATATCTTGTGCATAAATAGATTCTTTTTTGGGCAGTAAGCCGTTAAAATAAAATTTTGCACTCCCTTAAAGAATAAATTATTGCAAAGATTAGATCGACAAAGCTAACTTTACAGTCGTGCACTTATGAATAAATTAACTTTTTCTTGCATGATAAATAAGCGCCCATTATGCTCGTTTAACATTAAGTCTTGCGCCTCTATAAGGAACAAGTTACATTGACACGTCTAACTTTATCGAGCCGCGAACTTCTACGTAAATCACTTTTGTTGTTATGCTTTAATGAATTTATTTGAATGTGTTGTTTATTTGTTTGATGTGTATTTTTCTTATTTTTATTGTATTATTGTTAAGACTCGACTTCTTCATTGGAGATATATTTCTATTTAATTATATTTAGCCCATTTTCTTACATTAACTTAATTAAATTAGGTACACATTATTCTTAATAGTCATAATCCTATTTAATTTAAAGGCTACATACCTACGTTTTAAGCTTATCCACTACAACGTAGTAATTACACCACAATTATATGCAGTTTTACGCAAAATGGCTCGTAATTAACATCTGGTTAACCTGTAAGAAAGACTAATTTTCTACATAAGTTCACAACTGTGAAGTTCGCCCTGTCGATGTAATTTTTACAGTAGCTTGTTTCTTATAAGGGTACAAAACTTAATTTTAACGGCTCTAAACGGCGCATAATAGCTGCATAATTATCTCGCAAAATAATATTAGTTTATTCATAAGATTATGAAGTTAGCCGTGTATCATTTCCTGAGGGTGCAAAATTTTACATTAGCGGCACAAAACAGCTCGCTTAATTACTAAATAAGAATTTAGGATGTTATGTAATTTTACAATAACTTCTTTCCTATAGGGGCGTAAAATAACGGAGCAAAACGAAGCATAATAGGTGCCTAATGATCGCGCAAGAAAAGATTACTTTATTTATAAGGTTATGAAGTTAGCCTTGTGTACGTAATTTTTGCAATAACCTATTTTCTATGGGAGCACAAAATTTTATTTCAGTGGCGCAAAGCTGCGCATATTTGGTACTTAATTAGTGCATAAGGAAAGCATGTTCGTGCCTCCGTGAATTTATCTGTGCTTATAGAATTTCTGCTACACGTTATTTCCTATTGAGGTGCAAAACTTAATTTTAACTGCGTAAAATGACGCATATGTTGCGCCTCACACATGTTTAAATAACATTATTCAAAAATGACCCATCTATCTTCACACACTTTAATTTTTTTGGAAGCACTGTGGATGTAAATCTCACAACTTGTGACACATTTACGTATGTCGTATTTATCGCAAAGTAAGTCGTATGTATATTATTTTAATCGTAATTAGGTCATTTTATTTATAATCGTTAACATTTTACTTCCTATTGAAGCAAAAACAACTGGGTAGATATAACCTATCATTTTCACAGGTGTCTCCAACTTCTTAGTAACCATGAAATTAATAGAAGATTCTGTTGTTGACAAGATACCTACGTTCTAAGTTTCTATAAAATGTAATTTGTATCCCCTATAGCTCAGTTGATAGAGCACTCGTCTAGACACAAAAATAAGCAAACCAGTGATTAATACTGTCAAATTGGTTTAATTTTAACAATTTTGTATACTCATACATTAAACCAATTAAATATAATGTCATAATCAATTAACACAATTTCAGTTGTTAAAATTTTTCTTATACAATATCCTAATAAATGTTGCAACATGATACTGAGTATAATTTCTAAACTCAATATAAACTAGGAATTTCGTTTATTACTGTAAACAATTAATAATGCATTACGGTAATATTATAATGATGTAATTTTTAAATGAGTAAATAAATGGTTATCGAACAAATCATAATGAAGAAATTATGGTATTAAAACTGTTCTGTGCTACACTTCAATAGAAGAATACGTTTATCCCAAATTAACTCTATTATATATATATATATATATATATATATATATATATATATATATATATATATATATATATATATAATAGTCCCAACGATTTGGGGTTGGAAGATTACGCCTATACTGTTGATTTAATAAAAATCTTATAACAGATTATTGTAGTCAACAACGAGGAGCATATTGTAAAAATATTTTTGATATACAGGGTGACCCATTTTGAGTACTACACTAAACTTGTGTTTTTTAATGGAACAACCTATATATTTTTATATATTTCAATTCTCTGTTAAATGCTGAGCAAAATGATATAAGGTACTATGGGTCTACGGCTAACGGTTCCTAAGTTATTGACATTTCTATGTAAAACAATTAGTCAATTAAGTAGGCTCCTGTTCCACCATCTTGAAAGATATCGGAGTGAAATTTGTGTCTAGTTTTAACTTCTACATTCAAGTTGCAGTCTCTTTGCATATTTGCATATACAGGGTGGTCCATTTTGGTCAATGTTATTTTTCTCTTTTTTTTAATGGCACACCCTGTATTTTATTACAGATATGAATAGCATTTTTTACGGGCTTTCAATAGATATTTACTTTTTACTACCTATTCCTAAGTGTTTTTGAATTATTTAGTGATAAAGTTGAAAATTGTAAACATTTTTTATTTTTGTTGATTTGTCACAATATAAAATAAATAAAGACAATATCATAATTCACAGAAAAAAAAAATGAAACAATGCTAATTGCTATAAAACCGTGAAGCTGTATGTTTATGACACAATTCAACATTGTGCACTATAAAAGAGCAACGCTTAATTATTTACTCGCAGAACTGCATAACTGTAAACTTTAAAATGGAATTAAAGAATACAATACAACAGTAGCTTGATTTTCGATTGTCTTTTTCTGTTTCTTAACAACGTAACAAATGAAAGCGCCACTTATTATAAATAATTCGCGAAGAATTGTCAGATAATTATCTGATAGTGACTTCGTTATTTACTTAGTCTGCGATGAACTTTTCAAAAGAAGAGCTGATCATGATCTATGCTTTAGGGACAAGATGAAAGGAACTGTTTATTGGTATCCAGAATTTATAAACAAAAGTACCCTTTAGCTAGACATGCAAGGCCTGAAGCGTTTCAACTTCTTCGAGAACGATTTGAAGAGACAGGAAATATTATACACAAACAAAGAGATGTGGAGAATCGTTCAGTTGCAAACGAAGAAAACGAGTTGACAGTTTTATTAAATTTAGAAGAAAATCCTCACGTAAGTGTTCGTCAGATTGCGGTACAAGTAGATCTGAGCAAAGTTCAATAAAGAATTATAAGCAAACATAAACATCGCCCATACCGTTTGTGTTTGCATCAAAGCCTACGACCGCAAGATTTCGCAACTCGTGTCGCATTTTGCAATATTATTCTGGACAAAATTAACCAACAACCCAATTTTGTTCACTTTGTGATATTTAGCGACGAAGCAAGTTTTAATAGCATAGACATAATAGTCACTATTACTCCGTTGAAAATCCACACTGGGTACGACAAGTAGATTACCAGCATCAGTGGACTGTGAATGTTGGGGTGGTATTATCAATACTGATGTAATCGAACCTTTCTTTTTCGATGGTTCCCTGACAGGCGAAAAATATCTGCAATTCCTTCAAGCAGATTTGCCACAGTTGCTTGATAATATGAATCTACATACTCGACAAGTTATGTATTACCAACATGATGGATCCCCGCCACACTACCATAATCGAGTACGTCGGTTTTTACAAAATTGGCGCGATGATCGCTGGATAGGTCGCTGTAGTCCCGTTGTTTGGCCAGCGAGATCATCCGATCTCACTCCCCTAGACTTTTTTCTGTGGGGATATGTGAAACAGGAGGTGCATAGGGATTTGCCTACTTCACAAGTCAATATAAAACTTTGAATTACTGAGAAGAAGCACCCCTCAAAATTTCAAAGCAACCTTTACTAGGCGTTTGACAATGTACATTGCTGCAAATGAAAACATTTTTGAACATTTATTATAAAATTTGTAATTCATTGTGTTATTTACTTCCATTTTAAAGTTTCAGTTAAGTTTTAAGTTAAAGTTTATAGTGATACCGTTCTACGAATAATTATTAAGTGTTGCTCCTTTATAATGCAAAATGTTGAATTGTGTCATAAACCTATCGCTACACGGTTTTATAGCAATTAGCATTGTTTCATTTTTGTTTTTCTTTGAATTATGATATTGTCTTTATTTATTTTATTTTGTGACAAATTCAACAAAAATGAAAAATGTTTACAATTTTCAACTTTATCACTAAATAATTCAAAGACACTTAGGAAAGGTAGTAAACAGTGAGTATCTATAGAAAGTCCGCAAAAAATGCTATTCAAATCTGTAATAAAATACAGTGTGCCGTTTAAAAAAAATGAGAAAAATAGCATTGAGCAAAATGGACCACCCTGTATATGCAAATATGAAAAGAGTCTGCAATCTGAATGTAGAAGTTAATACTAGATAGATTGGAAAAACAAATTCCAAAATTACACTCTAATATCTTTCAAGATCGCGGAACAGGAGCCTACTTAATGGACTAATTTTTTTACATAGAAATGTCAATAACTTAAGATAGTCGTATTTTTTGCTCAGCATTTAACAGAGAATTCAAATATATAAAAATATATAGGCTGTTCCATTAAAAAAACACAAGTTTAGTGTCGTACTGAAAATAAGATTTGTCGTTTTGAAATTTCACATAGAAATCGTACCGTAGTAGTAAACTGTCGAATTATTCAGTACCTGGTGGACCTGTTGTCCGACCGATTATCGTAGTTCAGTTGTTCAGTTGTTGATGTTATGTAATGTAACGTTTATTTTATTTTGGTGACAATAACAAAAGTGTGTTTTTAATTTTTGTGTTTATGTGAGAGGATGCAAAGGCTTGCTTGCTTTTGGAAACAGGCGTATTCATCCTCATAATTTATTGTTTATATCCTGATTTTTTGTTGTGCAAATTCTATGTATCGAAAGTTTATATTACTGATATTTTGTATTATTTCTGTTGTATTTAATGAAAAGTATTTGTTTATAATACATGGTAACTGACCTTATAGGGCCTTGCAAGCCCGAGTGAGTTTTATTAGTTTTATTCTAGATTTTTGTTTTGAAATTGCGAAATTTAATGTTTTTTAGGTAACTGTATCAAAATCTGAGATGTAAATGTCATAATATACAACCATTGTTAATGTTTATAACTGTTTTATTGATAGATATTAATCTATTGTGATTCGTCCTCTGTGCTACAATTTTGTAGTAAAGTGATAACGACCTTTTGATTCACATTTAAGATTGCCAGTAGTTGACTTCATTTGATGAAAGTTATTCAGGTTTTTTAAGTAATTAATTACAGGTAAATTTTTGAGGAATGAGATTCATTATGGTCTGACGTAATGCATTTAGATAACGTAGTATGAGTTTTCTGGCCGAACAGCTGATTGCATTTTTTGTCATACGAGGGTATCTCGAAATATATATATATATATATATATATATATATATATATATATATATATGTATATATATATATATATATATATATATATATATATATACAGGGCGTTCAAACACACGTTACAATAGATACAAACATCAAGAAATAATAACTTGTCTAACAGTGAACGCAAGATTCCTGTTATTCTACCTTATATACAAGGAAAGACAGAATAGCAAAAAATTTCCCAAAAACGACTTCAGACCGGTATTAAAACCACTTTCAACTTTCTCCCAACTTTCAAGAAACCCCAAAGACAAAATTCCCAATGAAAGCCAAGGAGTGTATAAGATACCGTGCAACAACTTTGGTAGAATTTATATCGGACAAACTAATAGAATATTATATGCGAGAGCCGATGAACACAGATTAGCAATTAAACATCCATCATTGTCTTTAGCTGCACATCGTTTAGATACAGGACACCAAATTAACACCAACAATATCCGTTTAATTGCCCTCTATATACCTTACAAGAAAGAATTATTAGAGAAGCAGTTGAAATTAAAAGCAGACCAAACGCCCTCAATAAACGAGATGGCACTTCTGGAATGCCACAAATTTGGAAGGATATCATTAAACAAGTTGATTCGACATTTCAACCATCTTCAAATCTTCCAGAAATTTCAAACACTTATGCTGCAACTATTCCTGGCGTCCCCACTTCTATACCCTACATCATGTACTAGAGCAACTACCCGAAGTCAAACACACCGTCCAGATTAAATTTAAATTAGATACCTTGTTTCATATTCTGTACCTTAAAATAGTTACATTATTTCAATTTCTGTAATTGTCAAAATAAATTTTTGGAAAGGGAACAAAGGACGTTCCCGAAACGTTGAATTAATTTGTACGTTTATTTACACAATTTTCCAAGAAAGAATGCCTCATTTAAATATATATATATATATATATATATATATATATATATATATGTATATACAATCAATGATAGGTGATTTTGGTTTACGTTGATACAAATTGAAAACACTATAACAGAATTACTAAATTTTCGTCATTTTATTAAGATTAAAATGGTTTACGAGTTATTTGCAATTTCATCAATCACGGTCAATTAAATACTACCGCACCAAAATTTAGTAAGTGGGCAGTGGACTAAAAGTCATAGTTGTCATATTGTGATTTTTGATCAGTTTTCATACAGTTTCTTTATCCATAATGAATAATAATCGGTATTCCAACTCCGAAATGGCAGATATGCACATAATGTATGGCAGAGCTTTTGGGAATTGTGCTGAAGCTGTTCGTTTATATTCCCATGCATTTCCAAATCGGCGGATACCCAATAAAAAGACGTTTTCCAACATTGTCCGGCGTCTTCGTGAAAGTGGTACTCACTGCTAGGCGGTCATTGAATCGAACTTTCACCGGATCTAAACCCACAACTTTTCGAGATACCCTCTTATGACAAAAAAAAATACAATAAGCTGTTCGGCCAGCAAACTCATACTATGTTATCTAAATGCATTACGTCAAACCATAATGAATCTCATTCCTCAAAAATTTACCTTTAATTAATTATTTAAAAAAACCCTGAATAACTTTTATCAAATGAAGTCAACTACTAGCAATCTTAAATGCGAATCAAAAGGTTTCTATTCGCTTATCACTTTACTTCAAAATTGTAGCACAGAGGACGAATAACAATAGATTGATATCTATCAATAAAACAGTTATAAACGTTAACAATGGTCGTATATTATGACATTTACATCTCAAACTTTGATACAGTTACCTAAAAAACATTAAATTTCGCAATTTCAAAACCAGAAATCTAGAATAAAACTAACAACATTCAACCGGCGCTTGCAAGGCCCTATAAGGTCAGTTACCATGTATTACAAACAAATACTTTTCATTAAATACAATAAAAATAATACAAAATATCGGTAATATAAACTTTCGATACACAGAATTTGCACAACAAAAAAAATCAGGATTTAAACAATAAATTGTGAGGATGAATACGCCTGATTCCAAAAGCAAGCAATCGTTTGCATTCTCCCACATAAACACAAAAATAAAAAACACACTTTATTATTGCCACCAAAAATAAAATAAACCTTACCTTACATAACACCAACAACAAAGAGATGTTCTTCCTCCTCTGAACTACGATAATCGGTCGGACAACACGTCCACAAGGTACTGAATAATTCGACAGTTTACTACTACTGTACGATTTCCATGTGAAATTTCAAAAACGACAAATCTTATTCATATTTACTCGAACTTAATTTATGACAGTTACTTCAATCTCAACTATTTTAACTAATTCTCAATTTGATTCAACGTAAATGTACAACTATTTACACAGCGTTACTTGATTAATTTTATTCATTCAAACTTAAAATTCGGTATATTTATTTAAACGGCGTCTTGTTATTAACAACAAGGTTCTTGACGAATATTATGGTTACACTTGAACTTAAAGCTTTCTTTATTTACAGCGATAATTGTTTGTAATGCGCTTAGCCATTTACACGAAGCCGCCAACGTCAACTAACACTAGAACCATCTACTTTACTTGGACTATTTACTTTTGATCCGCACACCAGGCGCAAAAGAACTCCGAAGGACTTAGGGCCAGCGCCATTCGACACTGAACCCAAATTCCACGTACAAGAATTTTTCGCTATACGACGCCGATACGATAGATACTCCAGGAGGCGAGAAAACACAAAATAATCCTACAATTAAGGGTAACGAAATCAAATTTCCAGGATAGCTTCACTTAACCTCCAGGAAGGCGTAAATAGTTCACCATCTCCACACACCAACTCTCGTGTATACGACGAAGCGCAAACGAGCCTTGGCCCTTACGGCTTCATTCCAAGACTGTCATGAATTAAGTTCGAGTAAATATGCATAAGATTTGTCCGACCGATTATCGTAGTTCAGAGGAGGAAGAACAACTCTTTGTTGTTGATGTTATGTAAGGTAACGTTTATTTTAATTTTGGTGACAATAACAAAAGTGTGTTTTTAATTTTTGTGTTTATGTGAGAGGATACAAACGCTTGCTTGCTTGCTTTTGGAAACAGGCGTATTTATCCTCACAATTTATTGCTTGTATCGTGATTTTTTTGTTGTGCAAATTCTGTGTATCGAAAGTTTACATTACCGATATTTTGTATTATTTCTGTTGTATTTAATGAAAAGTATTTGTTTATAATACATGGTAACTGACCTTATAGGGTCTTGCAAGCGCCGAATGAATTTTATTAGTTTTATTCTAGATTTTTTGTTTTGAAATTGCAAAATTTAATGTTTTTTAGGTAACTGTATCAAAATTTGAGATATAAATGTCATAATATACGACCATTGTTAATGTTTATAACGGTTTTATTGACAGATATTAATCTATTGTGATTCGTCCTCTGTGCTACAATTTTGTAGTAAAGTGATAAGTGAATAGAAACCTTTTGATTCACATTTAAGATTGCCAGTAGTTGACTTCATTTGATGAAAGTTATTCAGGTTTTTTTAAGCAATTAATTACCGGTAAATTTTTGAGGAATGAGATTCATTATAGTCTGACGTAATGCATTTAGATAACGTAGTATGAGTTTGCTGGCCGAATAGCTGATTGTATTTTTTTGCCATACGAGGGTATCTCGAAATATACATATATATATATATATATATATATATATATATATATACACACACACAGGGCGTTCAAACACACGTTACAATAGATACAAACATCAAGAAATATTGAAAATTACCAACGAAGTAAGAAGACCAAGAAATAATAACTTGTCTAACAATGAACGCAAGATTCCTGTTATTCTACCTTATATAAAAGGAATTACAGGCAGAATAGCAAAGAAATTTCCCAAAAACGACTTCAGGCCGGTATTAAAACCACATTCAACTTTGTCCCAACTTTTAAGCAACCCCAAAGACAAAATTCCCAATGAAAACCAAGGAGTGTATGAGATACCGTGCAACAACTGTCGAAGAACTTATATCAGACAAACTAATAGAATATTATATGCGAGAGCCGATTAACACAGACTAGCAATTAAACATCCATCATTGTCTTTAGCTGCACATCGTTTAGATACAGGACACCAAATTAACACCAACAATATCCGTTTAATTGCACCTCTATATACCTTACAAGAAAGAATTATTAGAGAAGCAGTTGAAATTGGAAGCAGACCAAACGCCCTCAGTAAACGAGATGGCACTTCTGGAATGCCACAAACAAGTTGATTCGACATTTCAACCAACTTCAAATCTTCCAAAAATTTCAAACACTTATGCTGCAACTATTCCTGACGTCCCCACTTCTACACCTTCTACATGATGTACTAGACCAACTACCCGAAGTCAAACACACCCGTCCAGATTAAATTTAAATTGAATTAATTTGTACGTTTATTTACACAAGTTCCCAAGAAAGAATACCTTATTTAAATATATATATATATATATATATATATATATATATACAATCAATGATAGGTAAGATTTTGGTTTACGTTGATACAAATTGAAAACACTATAACAGAATTACTAAATTTTCGTCATTTTATTAAGATTCAAATGGAGTACTATAATAAAGGATTTTAAAACAAAAACAAGAATAGTAGATATGTAGATTACAAATTAAATATGACGCCGTACATTCTATTTTATGTTGAATGCGGTAAATTGTATACCAGTTACCTGGATAATAATGATGGTCGATATTAACAAAATGTGAAAGTAAGTTACATGACCTGGGGCACTACTCTTTGTGTTGTAACTATAACTGTAGCAGTAACCGTCACTCTAACCGTAACCGTAACGGTAACCGTAACCTTAACCGTAACGCCAATCGTAACTGTAACCGTAACCGTAACAGTAACTGTAACTGTAACTAACTGTAACTGTTTCTGTAACTCTAACTGTAACTGTAACTGTAACTGTTTCTGTAACTCTAACTGTAACTGTAACTAACTGTAACTGTAACTGTAACTGTAACTGTAACTGTAACTGTAACTGTAACTATAACTGTAACTCTAACGGTAACTGTAACTGTAACTGTAACTGTAACTGAACTGTAACTGTAACTGTAAATGTAACTGTAACTCTAACTGTAACTGTAACTGTAACTGTAACTGTAACTGTAACTGTAACTGTAACTGTAACTGTAACTGTAACTGTAACTGTAACTGTAACTGTAACTGTAACTGTAACTGTAACTGAACTGTAACTGTAAATGTAACTGTAACTGTAACTGTAACTGTAACTGTAACTGTAACTGTAACTGTAACTAACTGTAACTGTAACTGTAACTGTAACTGTAACTGTAACTGTAACTGTAACTGTAACTGTAACTGTAACTGTAACTGTAACTGTAACTGTAACTGTAACTGTAACTGAAACAGAATCTAAGACCGTGAACGTGACCGTGACCGTGACCGTCACCGTAACCGTAACCATAATGGTAACCGTAACCGTAACCGTAATAGTACCCGTAACCGTACCCGTAACCGTACCCGTAACCGTACCCGTAACAGTAACCGTACCCGTAACCGTAACCGTAACCGTAATCGTAACCGTAACCGTAACGGTAACGGTAACCGTAACCGTACTCGTAACCGTGACCGTGACTGTGACCGTGACCGTAACCGTAACCGTGACCGCGACCGTGACCGTGACCGTGACCGTGACTGTAACCGTAACCGTAACCGTAACCGTAACCGTAACCGTGACCTTGACCGTGACCGTGACCGAGACCGTGACCGTCACCATAACCGTAATCGTAACCGTAACCGCAACTGTAACCGTAACAGTAACCGTAACCGTAAACGTAACATTAAACGTAACATTAACCGTAACCGTAACTGTAACTGTAACTGTAACTGTAATTGGAATTATAATTATGATTGAACTCCTTTAGAAAAAATCCTTCCACGTTAGGGTATTTGGAGGTCCCCGGTCCAAGTTCTATTTAGTCTTCTTACAGATGGATGGGTAGTGGACAACCGGTGAATAAAAACGTTGTTGTGATCCTGAAGTCTACTGCAGTAGCTTTGGGAAAGTCTACCAATTTGTTCCACGACGAATGGTATGTCAAGATCAACATGTAAAGTTTTATTGGTGACGTACCACGGTGCACCTGCTTTGGCACGAAGTGCCTTGGATTAAACGTGCTGGATATTTTTCATTCGGGATGGTTTAGCGCAACCCCAGAGTTGAACTCCGTACATCCAAATTGGTTTAAGCATCGTTTTGTATAGGAGCACTTTGTTGGATAAGGACAGTTTCGACCTTCTTCCTAGCAACCAGTACATTTGTCGAAATGTAAAGTTCAGTTGTATACGCTTAGCCTGGATATGTTTGTTCAAAGTCAGTCGTTAATCTAGGTGTAAATCTAGGTACCTAGTTTCTGTTTTAACAGGTACTGAAGTATTATTTAGATTAACTGATGGACATGTGTTAAATCTAGTTATGAAGGTTACTTGAACTGATTTGGATGCATTGATTTTAATACGTCATTTAGTAAGCTATTCGTTGATTAGATTTAGATGTCTTCGGAGGTTCTCAGAAGCTAGTACCGGATTTTCATGCGTAGATAATGCAGCGGTATCATCAGCAAAAGTAGCGATAACTGTGTTTTAGTTTTTTTGTATGTCAGCGGTATTGATAAGGTACAGTAGGGGGCCTAGGACACTACCTTGTGGGATACCGGATTTTATAGGAGAACAGCTGGATAATTTATTGTCGTGTTTCACTGTAAAAAATCTATCTGAAAGGTAGGATTTAAGGAGGAGGTAACAATAACTTGGAAGGATCCTTTTCAGTCTGTACAGTAGGCTACCAGTGTGTCAGACCCCGTCAAACGCCTGGGCAACGGCCAAGAAAACTGCGGCTCAATATTTCTTTTCTTCAAGGTTATTTGCTATTTCATTAATTATCCTATGTACTTGCTGTGTTGTGGAGTGTCCCTCACTAAACTGAAACTGGTGTACAGGAAGATGTGATCCTATTTCTGCATTGTTCATTAGTCTTGACAGGAACAGTTTCTGGAAGAGTTTTCCTAGTGGTGGACTAGGAGACTGATCGGTCTGTAAGAGATTACATTTTCTTGTTCTTTTCCAGGTTTTGGGAACCATTATTATTTGGGCATAATTTTATAATATAGGATAGTAAGACATGTTTAACATGCGATTATAGATAGTTGTTAATAGTACAAAAGCTTTTTTTACGAAGCTCCTTCAATACTTACACCGTTATCAAATTGTATCCTGGTGCTTTGTAGTTGAGTTTGTTTATTTCAAGTTGAACCTCCGTTGGTGAGAATGGTTTAATGGGTAAGGATATCTGGGACGAGACGCCCAGGTAGTCCTCTGCAGCTTCAACTGGCGTATTAGGTTGAAAGGGTTGAAATACATTCGACAAATGCTCAGGGAACGTTTCAGCTTTTTCTTTGTTAGATCTAGCCCATGTTCCATCAGTTTTGCGAATAGGAGAAATGGTTTCTTGCGGCCTTTTAGTTCTTTTCGTGGCTTTCCAAATGGTGTGGTCTTCTTGCTTACGGTTTGTGAGGTAGTAGTTAAAGTTGGAATTTTGACAATCCAGAAGGGCAGCGCGAAGTGGTCGAGTTAGTCTGTTCAAGTTTATGTTATCAGTTTCTTTGCCATCGTGATCGAGCTCGCCTTTTTTCAGCTATTAATTGTTTTATGAATAAAGGTATGTTAGCGATACGTTGTGCTGGCTCAGTTTGCTTTGGTGTGGCATCCCATGCAGCTTTTTTTAATGAGAGTGACTGGATGTTGAACTGGTTGGTCCAATTCTTGTGGTTGTTTTATTCGTTATTTACGTTGGATTTTATCTTCAATGTATTATTGAAGTTTATGCCATTCACTATGGTTTGATGTAAGCCTCGGAGTCAGTTCTTTACCAATAGGCTAAGCACGTAAGTTAAGTATTACTGGTGAGTGATTTGCGTTAAGTCGTTATTCGGCTCCACCATGACTAGATTTATTGCTATCACATAGAAAATGTAAAAATCCAACAGGTCAGAGTGCTTGGTTGTGTCTGTTGACCAATGCGCGGTTCCCCGATCCTATGACATTCCTGTCCCCTCTTGTAATGAATCCGTTGCCTAGAGTGTAAAAGAATTCGGTATAATCATACTCAGTTATTGTATGTGTAGGAAGGGAGTACATAGCTGACACTGTAAATAGCATGGAAACGCATTTACTCCGGCATTTGCGGCTTGTATTTTTGCAATTTGGAATGGGTTAAGCTGGTGGTGCGCAGTACCGTCAGGATGATTAGTATCATAAATGGAATAGTTAGGTATGTGTAATACCGTTCTAGCTGTAAAATATGTTCCAGATACTAACATTATGTCTATTTTATTTAAATTTAGAAAAATTATTATCTCTTGCTTATGGTTTAAGAGACCATTTGTGTTCCATGTGGCTATTCTTATTATGCTTTCCTGTTTGGCTGGTGTTTCTGCATTTGTCAAAGTAAAATAAGTGCACCGAATTGGCCTGCAAATCTTTCCCGGTTTAACCCTGTTTCTACCTGCTCTAGTTTCCGAGATCCCCATAATCGACATACAAAAACATACCCTATATATATGATTTTTAATCAAATTAAAACAAATATATGTATATATATATATATATATATATATATATATATATATATATATATATATATATATATATATATATATATATATATATATATATATATATATATATATATATTGTTTTAAATTGATTAAAAAACAAGCTCTACATTATTAGAGTACTTTTTAATGATCTCTTACCCTTATATGGGGCTCTTAATTTTTTATGAATACGGACCTAGATTTCTTCTTCCATTTTTTATTTAAAAAGTCCGATACAGCGCTGAGTACTAATAATTTTAGTGAGTTCTAAATTACCAATAATTCAATAAATGAGTAGAAGATATGCGTGCTATTTAACTTTGTTATGTAGAAATGATAAACACTTCATTATCAATAAATTTAAATTATTACCAAATTGTTAAATAAGTCAACCAGTACGCCTTAACCTTCTTAGTGTTCGAAGACGAGAATGCCACGACATACCATCGCCCGAACGCTTTCTACCCGCTCCCGATGAGTCACAATTTGACGAAGCTGGTCGGGCGGTCAGTGGTCTGTCGTGGGATTCTAGTCTTATGAACACTGGAAAGTTGTCATACTCGTGGGCTTATTTAACATTTTGTTAATAATTTAAATTTTATGTGTATGCCTTCTTTTTGAGAAATATATTTTTCTTATTATTTATACTTTATTATCGTTTGAAGCTTTATAATTAATTATGAAGCTTCTGTTTATTTATGTTTCGGTTTACAAAGCATTACGAGGAATGTACAGCATTTAATGTCCCTAGTATAGAACACAACATTATTTTTCAACATAATTCCCTTGAACGTGAAAACATAGCATAGCAACACACTTCTTGAAAAACTCGGAGCCTTGATCACAAAAGAAGTAAGGCTCTTATGAACTGCGTCGTTGGCTTGATGAAAAAGGATTTCACGTGACCGCTTTACTCTTCTTTTTTCTTTAATGCAATAACGAAGTTTTGTAACTAATGCGGCATACTATTGACCAGTGATTGTGTGTCCACGTTCCAAAAAATCTACCAGTAAAATTCCTTCAACATCCCAAAAATCTGTAGCCATTATCTTTCCCACTGAAGCCTGTACACGAAATTTTCGTGGAGAGGAAGATCCTGGATGACGCCACTCCATACTTTGGTGTTCACACTCGGGATCGAACTGATGAACCCAAGTTTCATCAACCATAACATAGCAATCGAGGAAACATTTAGGATTACGGTTAAACAAGGCTAAATTGGCTATTGAAGAAGTGACTCTCAAAAGCTTTTGTTCGGGCGTCAACATTTGGGGTACCCATCTTGCAACACCTTACAAACCCCTAAATAGTCATTTATTATGGTTCTAATCGTATCACTTGAAAGGCCTGTTATCTCCTGTTATCGACGATCTTCTCTGATCATGTCATTCAAAAGAACAATGTTTTCTTGGGTACACGCAGAATGCGGCCGACCAGCATGCTCGCGGGTTGTTTTGCCTCATTCGCGACCAATTTTTTATTACTTGTTAGGAAGGAGCGGAATCTTCAAGCACGCCAATCATATCTGTATAAATTTCTTTAGGTGTTAAACCTTTCTTTTGTAGGTACGTGATGACAGCTCATTTTTTTTTCCAATTCTCAAAATCTGCGTGCAACCATTACTTTCAACTTGTACAACTTTGACACTATTAAAGCTCAACTAACCAGTTTGTTTGTCAATAAAATAACAAAACAAGCGCAGTTACTAGGGGCAACATAATTCAAAGCCATCTATGATAGGGACAACAAATACTGTACATCCCTCGTACAGGGACGTGATGATAAAATTGTACATAATTATTTGGGATGTAATTTTGATTCACAATACGTAACTTACTAAAAAAGTACTAAAACACAAATTGAATTCTGGACCTACGAATGCATTGTATGTAAATAAACAAAAGCTTCATAATTAATTATAAACCTTCAAGTAACAATGAAGTATTCATAATTTCTATTTTAAAACTACATTTAAAAAAATGTATATCTTCCACTCGTTTATTTAACTCCACCTGCTATTTGACCTAAACACGAACAATAATGAACAAAATGATTGTATTATTAAACTTAACCCTACGGCGGTTTAACAATTATGTATTTATATATATATATATATATATATATATATATATATATATATATATATATACCCTATGTCCCAAATTCGATGCTCACCATTGGAATCTCAGCTATTATTAGAGTTAGAATGTTGGTTAAATGAGAAAAGTTTTAGAGAATTTTGGTCTCAAATACATTCCGTTTACAAAATTTTTCTGATGCATTTACTTTTTTACATATTTGAAAAAAATTTAAAATCGCGCGTTTCGTTTTTAACCAATGATCTGACAGCTTTTTAGATTTGACATTATTAAGACACTTTTTATCAAGGAATGTTTTTATCGTAATTAGAACCGCCGATCGTCTTTTGTTTTTTCCATAGTGATATTAACTTTTGTTTTTCTTATGGACGCCAATTTGAATTCTTGGTTTTTTGATAATGCTAAAAAAGAACTTTTAAACCATGTGCCACATGTCACAAAAATAATTTATTTACAGGATGTTTCAGAATTTTCTTACTTCTAGTGAAGAAACTCAAAATTGGCAACGTCGCATTCAATAATTTTTATTGCCATTGCAACTCTTGTGTCGAGAAATATCAATAACGTATTAGGTACAATAATTAAAATAAATAAGTGGTAAGCTAAGTGAAGAAAATAAGGTGTGAACATTTTAGAAATTGAAATTTTAATGTTTATTATTCATTAGGTACTGTGAGAATGGCAATAAATTAACAAATACTTAAGGATACAACTAAGGTCTATTAAAATTATTTAAAAAATGCTGCCTAAATTAACTTATTTAAATTGTTCGATATGCCTACCATTATGCTTTATGCATTTTTTACACCGTTTTTTTTTACAGGGTTGCAAGTTCTCCTAACGGTATTTCTATTAATAGAACGTAGAACATCAACTGTTCTACGTTTTAATATCTCGCGGGTATCAGGCGGATCAAAGTCATATACTTGGTTTTTAACATTACCCCATAGAAAAAAAATCTAAAGGGCTAATGTCAGGTAACCTCGCTGATTAAGAAACAGGGCCATTACTGGAAATTACACCGTCATTAAAATGTTAAAATAATAATTCACGGACCCGTCTACTCTTATGCGCAGGACACCCATCTTGCTGAAACCAGATCTATTGTATTTGTTCAGGATCAAATAGTCTTCTTATTGAAGGAAATATTTGATTTACGAGCAATTCTGCATATCCAGATCCATTTAAATTTTCATAAAAAATGAACGGCAATACAAATTTTCATTAAAAAAATAAATGTAAAAGCAAACAACGATAATAAAAATTACCTATCATGCCACACCAAACGTTAAAACCAAATCTAATTTGAAATCGTCTTGTTGCTGTTAAATGTAGATTTTATCTCGCCCAATAATGATGGTTGTGCCGGTTAAATACACCACAGTTAGTAAAATGAGTTTCATCCGTCCACAAGACTTTCGTCGGAAAATTTTCATCTTCTTGGCATTTTTGAAGATACCACCGACAAAACTCTAGCCTTCTAGGATAAACGGTGTGGTTTAGTCCTTGAACAATGTTTGGTTTATACGGGTAATATTTATTCGATTTGATAATTCTGTGGACGGATGATTTAGGTATATTAGTTTCGTCGTTTACTTGTCTGACTTAAATTTCTGGATCGTTGTCTATTGTTTGTATAATTGTATTTTTCTTGCTTCATTATTTTTTTGGCATTTCTCTCTTTGTATTTCGAAACTGCCACTTGTCCGTAAATTACTTATAATTCGTGCAAAAATTGTCCTGCGCGGCCGTTGTCTTTCGGGATATTTTTCAATATACATATCACTTGCAAGTTTAGCGTTTTTGCTAGATTTAAAATAACATTCCAACATATCTACTTTTTCGTTTTGATTCTCAATTAGTACTTTCATAGGAAATAACACAACAATGCTTTACTAAATTACACCGGTCAAGCAGATATGGAAATAAATAATAATATCAACTTTTGCTTTTAGCCTACTAGATTTGAGAAAAGTACCCACAACTTAATATTTTCAGTTTTTAATTGACAATAGATTGATTAATTTCTAAAAGAAAGTATTCACAAAAATTATTTCTAATGTTTATTATGTAACAATTTAGTGGGGGTTGCTAAATTTCACACATACTTAAAAAGGCCACAAAATAAAAATTAAAAAAATCAACTATAATATTAGGAGCATAATTTATTTTAGTTGTATGTGATAAGTTATTTACGATTTTTTAAATGCTAAACCATAAACAAGTGTAATTTATTTACATAACTTCTTGAAATGAAATCAAAAAGTGTAAAGAACAATATACGGTAAACTTATAAAACATTTTAGATCTTAATAGACTTTTAATGAAACGATTCAACTGGTTGAGTAATTCGTTTTATTCGTTATTAGTTATCAATAAAAGTAAATTTCATTCTCAAACATTTTCACGCTTCATTTTCTTCACGTATATTAATTATTCTTTCTCACACAGAACTTGGAATGGTAATAAAAATTATTGAATGCGACGTTGCCAATTTTGAGTTTCTTCATTAGAAGTAAGAAAATTCAAAAACACCCTTTAAATGATTTATTTTTGTGACATGCGACACATTCTTGAAAAGCTCTTTTTTAGGATTATCAAAAAAACCAAGAATTCAAAATGGCGTCCATAAGAAAAACAAAAGTTAGTATCATTACGGAAAAAACAAAAGACGATCGGCGGTTCTAATTGCGATAAAAACATTCCTTGGTAAAAAGTGTCTTAATAATGTCAAATCTAAAAAGCTGCCAGATCAATGGTTAATGAGTTATTAACGAAAAACGAAACGGGCGATTTTCAATTTTCTTCAAATATCTAAAAAAGTAAATATATATATATATATATATATATATATATATATATATATATATATATATATATATATACATAATTAATGATGCTTCATATGTTCGAACATTTTTTCATATCCCTTTATACACAAGTTAATATTTCTTTGTAATTTGTTTATTTCTCATGTAAAGTTGTATTGATTAAGTAACAAATATTTTATTTCCAAGGCTGTCTGGTGGTAAAAGAAAAACACAAAACCACTAGGAACCCTTATATTAATTAAAAGTTCGTGAGATAAAAAAGAAAACAAACATAAATCAAACAATAACAATTTTTTTTAAAGAACAATGAAAAAAATTGATGGGCTAAGAATGTCAAGTTCTGAAAGCGTTTCATTATTAGATTTAAATAAGATACTTAAAAAGTTGAACTGTTTTTTTAAATGTAATGTTTCAGTTTACTAATAAGAGAGATAAAAAATGTCTTTCATGGAATAGTAATTACCAGGTCCGTATCAGACTTCCTGATAAAATTATAACCACAAAATTTCCGATTTTCGCAATAAAATTAATGAAGCTTATGTTGATTATGAGTATTCTGTCGTCCGATGATTAAAAAAATAAAATAAAAAGTCCTGGTCCGTACTTAAGAAATAAAGTAGATGGTAAAGTAGACGGTATCTGGGAAACGAAACGTCGGAATTAAAAACCAATGGCCCCATATTACGGAACAAAATTGAAATTTTCAGTTTCTTTCCGCTACGGTTTAGAATACTTCAATTTTCGAAGACGCATTTAGTTTAATATCAAATTGCACAACTTTACCCCAATTTAAACAACTACTTATCTCTTACCGTTGCCGAGGTAGCAATGCTCGTACCTCGAATTTGTAACACACACACACGCAAATTTGTCATATAGGGACATTTTGGTAGTGGAATTCTTTACAGTGATTTATTGTTTTTATCTGCAAGGAATGGGGGGAAAATAAATCATTAAAAAGATTAGAATAACACTGGGGACTGCTTGTATGAATATAAAATTAAAAATTTAATAGTCTAGTTACTAACTGGTACCAACCTAATTTACGACGATATGTACATGTCAAGGTTGTATGCACGTCGCCGTATCGAAATGTCCAATTAGAATCTGTAACTTAATATACGGTGATGCAACCTTGTAGTAACTATCGCCAGACGCACTCAAAAGTGTACATTTCTAGTTTAAAATGACAAACTTTGAACGTTAATAGTATAAAAATGTATACATGATTCGTAATTTCTTTTTTAAGCTCTAAATTACCTAAAGCTACGATTGATACCTATCTATACAAAATATAAAGGTTAACAGACAGATACCGTACCACAGCATATATTTTATTACACATGTAATAAAAGAATTTATTAAACATATTTTTGAAAATTTGAATGATGACAGTAGAAACGAGATACCTCACCTTTCAATTTTGACCTTGGGAATTCCCAAGTCCGCCCACGTAGCTGACCTCGGGTTTGACCTTGATACTAACCTTGGGGCCTGGCATTGGAATTGGCCTTGTAGTTGGCCTTGGGCTAGCCAAGGTCAGAACCAAAAATCTGTTCAGCGGGAAATTTGAATTTGAATAAGGGGCCCTAATGCTTCACTTGTGTAAGACAGGAATAAGAACTTCTGTTAAGGTCTACGCCCTCTTGTCGTGTCCCCGTTGGCTGGAAATAGTATTCTAATAAGGAGGTCCTATTGCTAACTTGTAAGACAGGTATAGTATAGTATTATAATAAGGGGACTCTAATGCTAACGTGTAAGGCAGGTATAGGAACTTGTGTTAGGGTTTGAATTTGTCTGTTTGCGACTTCATCTAGTTGTGTGTGGACTAATGAATATGTTCTGTAATAAAGGTGGCGCCACCTAGCGGTATATTTCTAGGACTAATTTGGGTTTGTTTGTGGCGCCATCTAGTGGTATATTTTTAAACTAACGAATATTTTCTGTAATAGAGGTTTCCACCGTTTTTCTCTCTCGTCTCTCTCGCCTCTTTCTCAAACAAACAAACAAACAAATCAATTAATAAAATCAAATTAATCAAAATCAATTAAGCAAATCAATCTCAAACAAATCATACTCGATCAAACCAAAAAAATAAATCAAATAGATCAATCTCAATCAATCGATCAAATCGTTTAACTTACACTTTGTTAAAAGTACAAAATTGATATAAGGGAAATAAAAAGATAAAAGGATTTAATGGTTTATTATATGCGAATCAATAACCACAAAGTTTAAACCCACAAACACGTACCCACATAATGTTATTAATTAAAAAAAAATAGCGTAACACTCATACCCTTATCTAATTAACTAACTAAACAAATGAACTGGGTCGAGTCTATAGAGTAACAGTTGACGCTATTGCAGAGTTAGTTTATGACGGAATCCTATCAGAATAATAATACATTAAATCTTTAATAGTAGTTTTATGAGCAATGTCAAGTAAAATGTATATACTTATAATAATACGTATACCTTCAGATGTGTTTTCTTTCGGTTATTCTAATAATAATAACTATTTGTTGGAGAACTGTATATTGAAGTATTTTGCACAGCGTGAACATAGTCTCACTAAACCCGCTTCCTGTGTTTTTACTTATGAATAGTTGATGTAAAACCGGTTATCGGTTTCCACGCGATTAACCTAAAGTAAGCTTTTAGAGTGTGTAACTTAAAGTATATATATATATATATATATATATATATATATATATATATGTATAATTACCTCTCTCAGCTTATTGTAATTCTCTATTTACCTTTCCCTTTCGCAGGTTCGTTAGAGCGAATTTATATAAAACGATTTTTTTATCTACAACATGCAATTAAAATGATTTTCACCTTGACCGTGTAAGTCAGCCTTCAACAGTTTTTTATATTGTGTACATACACATTTCACCTTGAGATTATAAAAGCCAGCCTTCAACCGTATTTATATTGTATATATATATATATATATATATATATATATATATATATATATATATATATATATATATATATATATATACACACACAAATTACTTTTAAAGAATAAAACGAATAAGAGCTCACTGATATTGAAGATATGCATCAAACATTAATAACTGTTATGGCTAATGCACGGATTAAACACGTCTTGAATGTAGGAAATATTTTAAAAAGAAAATAATAGGATCATTTTGATGTTAAACAGGTAAATAGAACGACGCTCATTATCAATTTTCGATATTTACATTCTAGAAAAAAAATATCGGTTTTGATATTAAAAAGATAAGCACGATAAAAAGTAAAATATACTGGTGATCGCAGATTTTTATCTGATATTTAAGCTAGGATGGTGACAGAGTGCCCCTACTACTAAACCAAGCGAAGGGGCAGGTAGACGGTGAATTACAATAATCATGAGGGAGATAAGGTGTAAAGGTCATTAACGTGTGCAACGAAATGTCTGTATCTTCTTCTTCAAGCTAAATTTCGCCTCTACATTATTTTACATACAAGGTCTGTCTGTTTGTCTTATCAGAAATGCCTCTGTCAAAAAGGGTCTTAGATTTTATAATCAAGTTAAGCATGTTGCCCGCTTATTAGAATGCTATTTTTAATTTTCAAGTTTTCACTGATAAGGGGTTGTCATACTATCACATAAAACAGTTTTACATACAAGTTCTGCCCAAGCAGAAACACCTCTCTCAAGAAGGAGATTGGATTTCCAAACACGCCCCTAGGGAAGATTAGAACGTGGGTACAGAAATAAGAAGCGTACACTATGCATTAACCTGTAGTCAGAAAATTTACTCGAAACGGGTACATTGCGAGTAAAATTTTTGAGTTATGGCAGGCGAATCTTTTTGCGATTAGAAGTTGATCATGCTGGTCTCCCTCGTTTCTCTCGCTTCTCTCCCTCGCTTCTCTCGTCTCTAATCGCAAAAAGCTCGGGCTGCCATAACTCAAAAATGTTACTCGCAATGTAACGATGAAATGGTGGAACAAGTGGACGACTTGGTATATCTAGCTAGGATGTTCACTGCAGATGGTGCAATGCATAGCGAGGTTGGAAGATGGGTAAATTCTGGAATGAAAATGCTTGGAAGTATGTGGACGATAATGAGAAATGAAAGCATGAGCCTAGCTGCGAAACGAGCAATCTATAATGGCGTGTTGGGGGGGTCTGTGTGCGTGTGGTAGCATGGAAATGTGCGTGTTTGTGTTGCGTGTGCGTGGTAGAGTGGATGTGTGTGTGTGTGTGTGTGTGTGTGTGTGTGTGTGGTGTGCGCGCGCGTGTGCGTGTGCGTGTGAGTGTGCGTGTGCGTGTGCGTGTCGTGCGTGTTCGTGTGCGTGTGCGTGTGCGTGTGCGTGCGTGTGCGTGTGCGTGTGCGTGTGCGTGTGTGTGTGTGCGTGAGCGTGTGCGTGTGCGTGTGGGTGTGCGTGTACGTGTGCGTGTGCATGTACGGGTGCGTGTGTTTGTGCGTGCGCGTGCGCGTACGCGTGCGCGTGCGTGTGCGGGTGCGTGTGCGTGTGGGTGTACGTGTGCGTGTGCGTGTGCATGTGCGTGTGCTTGCGCGTGCGCGTGTGTGCGTGTGGGTGTGCGTGTGCGTGTGTATGTGCGTGTGCGTGCGCGTGTGTGCGTGTGTGTGTGCGTGTGTGTGCGTGTGTGTGTGCGTGCTTGTGCGTGTGCGTGTACGCGTACTGCACTGTTACCAAGCGATCTGTATTAAAATTATTTAGTAATAATTATCAGTGCCCTTGTCGTATTACTGCTAATAATATTTGCAGCTATGTGGGAGATGCATAGCTATTTAAAGGTACTGGCCTAAATTGAAAAGTGATAACTGGTGCTTGCAAGTTTATTCGGGTAAGGATTTATTGAGTGACATTAAAGTGTTTGGTTGTGTAGATAGGGACAATTACAGAATAAAATTTACGCGGTAATGATTATTTATATTTTTTGTTGAAGCTCCTTTTTATCCGTTAGTGAAATGTAGAATAGCTACTCACGGTAATAGTGGTTAAGGTCCCTACTGCGTTATGTAAAGATGTTATTAACGAAGGTATTCTAAAGTAGGTCAATATTAACATATAGGAAACTTTCTTGAATGAATTTCTCACTGCTGCTCCTTTTGTTTTGGTGGATTTCCTTTGGAGCAACCTCTGTCTATACTTGAAGATAATTCAGACGAGAAAAAAGTAGCACAAGGAGGGGAGAATAATTTCTTTAGATGACGCTTGAGGCATTCTGTATCAACCCTTAGAACAGAGAGACCAAAATTCATCCGCAGGAGTTAAGAAAGCTGTGTAACTCTAAATTATATTAATCAAATAATTTCCATTTTTCCCATTAATAAATCATGTAGGTCCAAGCGAATTTAATTTTAAACGGTGAGAGTCGACTGCAGGCGACCTTGCAATCCGCAATCCCTCACATTTTGTTGAAGTGATTTACCTGAAGAACGGTTAACAACGGCTACCACAGGTGAAAACATCGAGAAGGTACGCAATATGGCGTTGGACGATAGGAAAGGATTCTTTATGTTGATTACTTGTAAAAGTGCAAAACAATAATTTAAAAATACTTGCAAGAGAAAAAAAAATATTTTTCATTAGAACAAAGCACTTGTCCATAATGGTGCCCTGATATGCGTACTATTAGAAAATCTACTGTATTTATCAGATTTGTTACCATCTATTCGAAGAAGAGAAATTTTTGGTTGTAAAACGTATTAGATTAAAGAATATCTGCTGCACAACTAACAATTTTTTGATATTTATTTAATTAAATGTTCGAAATGCCCTTTACTCTACAACCAGAAATTGTCATCCAGAAGATTAGGATTATTGTAACTTTCACAGTACCTCATGCGGCAATCTAGATCATCTCAATTGAGTCTTTGAACTAGGTGAACTCTGTACAAGAGGGCAGTTTGATATGTCAGCGACTTTTTGAATTTTCGGCGCAATAATTTTAAATGCAACACTGCTCCTGTCAGCTGTTATCTATTAATAGACTACTGCGAAATTTTGAGCCAGCTGCGTCATTTAGTTTGTGTTCGACAACCATTGAAAGTAGACAGCCTCGTGAATTTTAACGAAAATGGGAAAAAGTGAATTTTGTGTGCTGATTAAGCATTATTTCTTGAGTAAGAAAACCATCACTGAAACCAAGGAAAGGTTTGATAAATACTATGGGGACTCTGCACCATCATTTTCAACGGTTAAGAAGTGGGTTACTGAGTTCCGTTGTGGTCATACCAGCACAAGTCACGCCGAATATTCAAATCGTCAAAAGAGGTCGTCACGACAGAAATCGCTGATAAACTTCATGGAATGGCATTGGAAAATCGGAGATTGAATGTGCGTGAGGTGGCTGAGGTGGTAGGCATCTCAACTGAGCGGGTACATCATATTTTACATGAAGCTATCCGCGCGATGAGTACCGCGATTGCTCATACTGGAATATAAGCGCAACCGTGTGACCACCTCAAAGGAGTGTTTGGTAATGTTCAGACACAATCCGAACGAGTTTTTGCGCCGTTCGTTACTGTGGACAAAATATGTATCCATCACAACACACCAGACACCAAGGAATAATTAAGATAGTGGTTTTCTCTATCCGCCAAGGCAGGTCTGTCGGCCAACAAGGTAATGGTCACAGTTTTCTGGGATGTACGCGGTGCAATTCACATCGATTACCTCGAAAAGGATAAAATGATCACCGGTGAATATTATTTACAGCTTTTGGTCAGATTCGATATTGATTTGAAGCAGGAAAGACCGCATTTGGGGAAGAAAAAGTGCTGTTCTATCAAGACAATACACGCGTGGATACGTATGTAGTCACCATGGCAAAAATCCATAAATTGGGCTACGAACTGTTACCTCATCCAGCACATTCTCTAGATTTAACCTCCTCTCACTATTTCCTGTTTCCGAACCTGAAGAAATGTCTGGGCGGTGAGAGATTTGGGTCGAATGAAGAGGTCATCACTGAAACAAAGGCCTATTGTGAGGACCTCGAGAAAACCTATTATTTGGAAGGAATAAAAAAATTGGAAAAACACTGGACTAAAAGCAGACTATTTTGAGAACCAAAATGTTTGTTTGCCGAAAAAACATCTTTTATTCAAAAAGTTGTAAAGATCCAGAAATCTGTACAAAAAAATCCGCAAATTAATTATTTATTTTGTTTAATTCTGTTGTAGAAAAATGGTCCGATGTAGTTAAAATAATAATTAAGTTTTACCCCGCGGAAAACAAACATCCCGTACACAAATCCTTCTCTTTGCTTTTAGGAGTAGTCCTGAAAAGTACTGAGGTTTTCTACGAGAATTATCCCCTAAGGCGTAAGTCTTTAGAGGTGGTTCTTGTATCTGTGCTTGTTCGATCTGGCATTCCTTTTATCTAGCCCATGGAGTGTACGGCCCGTTGAGTTAGATATCCCCTCCTGAAAACACCTTATTACACTAACACAACCTACCCGCAGGCATAAGATCAGATTTTATAATCATCCTGTTTCAGTCAGATTTGTTCTGTAGAACCACTAGAAATCCCGTCCTAAAATACTAAGATTCAATTGTCTGTATCCAGAATAATTAATGCTGTCCAACCGCCGCTTCCAGAAAGAAAGTAAATTTTCTTTAAATAATATCTACTTCCCGAAAGAAAGATTAAAAGTCTTTTAATTTTAGTAAACTTGAAAGTAAAAAATCCCAACTTAATTGTTTTAAAAAGAATATCTTTTTAAATCCCATTTAATAGAGCACGTAAAAATTCTCGTGTATAAATTTTAATTAAGAAATTGTTATATTTCTTAAACATTTTTAAACCAGCGTCGTATACACCTTTAAAGTTTACCTGCTCAGTTACTTCTATTGTATAAACAAACAACATAATTCTAATGAACCCTGAAATCAAACTAGGGAATAAATCAATCCAGTGTTTTGTAAATAAGCGTTTTAAATCTAGAGAGCAATGACACTCACGGCACAGTGACCTACTTATAGAATCATTGCCCTTTTAACCACATATCGTTATCAGGCCATTGTGTACGAAATTCTAGGCAAAAGAATAAAATAAAATACCCTTCACACTTATGAATGTTTATATTAAAAGAAATTACTATAAACCCAACCGTATTAAGAAACTTGAATAATTGATTTGCGTAAACAGAAGTTATTTAATATCATGGCACAAAGGAGTTGCACCTGAAACCCAGGTTTGTATTTTAAACTGTTTAATTTACAGCGAGTTACCAGCCTACCTGGGAGAGAAGGATGCCACCGTTCCGCTACCGGAGAATAGATATATTTTAGTTGTTCATTATAAAGTTTTGAAATATTATTTTAGGTTATTTATTACTTTAAGTATACATTACAAACTTAGTTATTATAAGTTTTTGTTATGAACGAATAAGTTCAAAGGTAAATATATAATTTAAAATTATTATTAATTTTATTAAATACATAAATAAAAAGTTTACCTCGAGTAGGATTTGAACCTACGATCTGTACTTTGCTAGAGTACCGCGCTTACCAACTGCGCCATCAAGGTTCAAGCCCCAATCGATGTAAATTTTGTCTTTATGTATGTAGAACTGATGTAAATTCTAAATATGATGAGATTACTATCAAATTACTTATATTAATCTAATGTGAGCCTGCAGTATCGCAAGGATTCACACATACCAAATTTAGGTTTAAGCTAAATATTTTAGTATTGTAGTAATAGGAAATCAAGCGTTTGTTTTGTAAGAATCTTACAGTTGTCAGTAATAAAAGAATATCCTCCAAATTTTCCGACTTGAAAGCTATACCAGGCACACAGCATATAGCTCTTAAATAAATAAAGCATTGTAAACCCCTTAACTAGTGGGGCGTCACAAAGTCGCTGACTTATCAAACAGCCCTCGTATATGATACTTTTCAGTTAGAAGTTAATCCCTGAGAAACTTAATTTTCTGCTGCAACTTACCGAAATGCATGATTAGGCTCTTCTGCAATATCTAAGTTTGACATTTTCCGACGCTCTGCAGTTGGAATAGTGTATAACATGCACACTTATCTATATTTTTTTTGTGAAAGGAAAGGAAATCAACGTGTATTATTCTGAAACTGGAGCATTTCACGCTCCTTCAGCCACAGCAATGGATTACCACGTATATATGCATGGTGTGATTAAGGATGGGCGCGGTCAGGATAGGATCAGAAGGAATGAAGTTAGGGTTCTGAGGGGGAAGATACTACATCAGTATTCGTCTAAATAGCCGCACATGATTGCGTATACACAGTGTAGGAGGAAAACCCCTTGAAAAAAGCTGATATAAAGTAAACGATAACGGGGATTGAATCCATTCCCTCCCGAATGCTAAGCATCGATTCAACGCGGTTTTGTTGTTGAATAATTTGTAATGTTTGTATTTAGAAACATTTTGTTAAATAAGTGTGTTTAATTGTCAAAAACAATTGACTGTTCTGAGTTAATTTTTTTCTTTATTAGTAATAATAAATACGAATTACTAAATCATGAACAAAAACTGCTTTTACACATCTTGTTTAATATCTCGATATTTACTAAAACATAATGATATCGAATCTTATATTAATGGACTCTAAACGAAGAGCTCTTTCAAAATTAAAAAAAAATATGCAGTACGTTACATTGAAAATAAAAAATTCTATCATTTCGGTTATTGGTAGTTGCGGTAAATTAATATTAGCACCATTAGATCCATCGTATATTAAAACACATATGTGTAAAATATTTTAAGTCGCATCTATGTATAGAGGGTATTTGCTATATTCCATAATTTATCTTTGCGCTATGCAGTGGATCCTAAATTTTTGATTTATAAATCTGACATCCGTATTTCCCATGCGGTCCAACAATCACAAACATCCATTGAGAGTTAAAAATTTAACATGTGGAGCAGAACATTAAACAAATGAAGTATGAGGAATAAGTACAAAAACATTACCTCACCTGGACACAATAGGTAATTTAAAAGTAATTGCTAATATTGGTTTCTAAGCACATTTATTAATAATTACAGCAAATTTTCCATTACTGCTAACATTGTTTAAGTTTAAAGTTTGCAGGATATAGACCAGACCTCCAAACAAGAGGGATTTCCAAACGTTTGATTGATGGCTGTATATGTGATTCATGTGGATATGATTAACATTATCACATATCCTATCGGTATCTATTAAATTGTTAATTCTCGATAGCAATAAATTTTAATTGCCCATAATATGTAAAAACTGACATAGTGGTTGTATAACGTTTTAGAATTACATTTAGACCAAGTGCATACCAATACTGAAAATTAGTTTATTTTCACATCATGATAGTTCGTCGAATTACCTATTATTATTATGTTTTATGACTAGATATTTTAGTTTTAAATACTGGATTTTTAACCGCAAATCTATTATTTCTCATATAATAGCATTTCCTTTAGAAGATCAGGATTTCCAACGGGTCAACATTCTACTCAATAGTACATTTGTTTTTTATTAGGTTTGTAATTGTATTAGTCACAGATGTTTAAAGTGTTAAGATCAATTAAGATCAATTACTAAATTAATTTTAATTTCATTAAAAGACAGTGATTATTAGTGATAACGGATCATTGAAAAGTTTCCAAAATGAATAGAATTTCCAGTATTAGCAATTGCTTAGTAATATTTGTAAACATTCTTCCTAAGAATAACTAAACATCATTAAATATTAGATATAGAAATACTTAACTTGAATATTTCAAATTCTTTGTTAAATATGAGTACCTACCTATTGGTGTTTACAATGAGATAAAGGGCTACATGTTGGAAGTCTCAAATATACCTATAGAATTCTAATGATGCAAGTACAGTTATCTACTTCATTTTGTTACTGTTTCTATAATAATTGATGCATAGTGGGATTAGCATGTACTGTAAAATGATCTCCAAAAACAAAATATAGATGGTGCAAAACTGTAAAATAAATATAGTCAAACAGTAATATTGTTTAATAAAGAAAATCCTAAATATAGTGCTTATTTATATCAAAAACTACAAGAAATGCAGTCGAACAGAAAATACAAAGCTTAAATTGAATATAACACAAAAACATGAAAATTGTAGAACTACTATGTTCGTTCTCCAACTAGAAATGCATTCTTTTTTTGGTTTTTGTTTATTTGTCTTTATTCACCTGAGAAGTTTTGTGCTCCTTCCTATCAAGTAGTAAAAAATTGGTCTCGAGCGTTCAAATGTGGCAGAACAACCTGCGAACATGCAAAAGGTTCTAGTCGGCCGCATTCTGCGAGTACTCAACCTTGTGAATGACATGATCAGAGAAGATCGTCGATTGACAAGAAGACGTGTAGTGGAGATAACAGGCCTTTCAGATGGTACGATTGGAACCATAAATATTTAGGGCTTCATAAGGTGTCAGCAGGATGGGTACCCCGAATGTTGACGTCCGATCAAAAGCGTTTGAAAGTCACTTCTTCAATAGACAATTAAGCCTTGTTTAACCGT
>JARFJB010001921.1:2472500-2702500 GCA_036346205.1 Vesta saturnalis
AATCGAGAAAAGTGAGCTGGCGCGCCATCATGCATATGACGCATTCTACCAATAATAGCCAATGGAACATCCTCTAGTAACGTATTTAGTTCATTCTCCAAGAAATTTTGATACACCTGTCAATCGATTGGGCAATTGAAATAGGCCAATTAAGTAATTGTTAATTATACCTGCCCACAAATTAATAGAAAACCCATATTGGTGACTTCACCGTTTTGCAAATAAGTTACTTTGGCGCTTTTGGATAATTTGCATGCATCGGATGCATTTTTCTCGTAAACCGTTGGTCCTACCGACTTCAATAAGGTATACCTTTCTGAAGCAGAAAAGATGGGAAACCAAAATTTTTCCAGTCGAAAATGACATACAGTGTAAGGCAAAGAAGTTAGGACCGATTCAAACAAGATGGAAACCTCTATCAGTAATAAAAGAACTAAGATCATATTTGAATTCTGCGTGATAAAAAGCCCCTGTATACAAAATTTCGTCCGCTTATTACATCAATGTAAAAGATATTTAAAAAAAAACAAAAAAATAATTAAACTTCAACACCCTACATCTTTTAAACGAAGGCGTTGTGGACCTAAGTTCATAGGAACTTTTTTTCTTATTTTAGTGTCCTCTATCGCGTGGCACTATGCATGGCACTTATTTCTACGTCATCCTGTATATATATATATATATATATATATATATATATATATATATATATATATATATATATATATATATATATATATATATATATATATATATATATATATAATAATAATAATATGTAATATAATAGACTGAAACTGGATGTTAGTAAATATAATACTATGGTAGTTTACTTGAGCATAATAAGTTTTTAACTTAATCTCCAGATAGCTACGTTATACATATATTATACGCATTCAATCATTAACTGTCTAGTTATTATTTGGTTAGTAATGTTAGGTTGATTGAAATATATACTGAAATATTTTATGAATTATGTAAATATGTTAATTCAATAAATTGTTTTTGATTGAAAAAACCCTTCACTATATACAATCATTTTCTCAGTGTTTTAAACCAGTGCGCCTGAGTGTGCGTGTGTGTTAACTGAAAAGTGCGGTATGTTTACATCACCTCTAAAGATACGGTAATTTACGAGATCTTTGTTCTTAGTTTTGGATACCTAAGCGTACGTTTAACTCAATCCCTTCAAGTAGGAAAGGGCGATAAGATTTCTAAAAATAAGCTTACCAAATTTAATTAATACTAAAACATTAAACGAATAATTGTTAAATAAATTTAAAAAACGTAAAAGTTTAATTGTAGAAGCTAGGCTACTTGCAGGTTGTATAAAATAGAAATTGTGTATAACGTATTCGCTTTTACTTTTTCTTATAACTTCATAAAATATTACTGAAAGGGCTGCATATTTCAAAGATAGAAAAATACCAATATGTAGACCTTAAAATTAATTATTTTCGATGCAATTTCTGATCAGGTTACGGTACAGTTCGTTGATTATTTCGTTTAAAAGACGTACATTATATTATTTGTATAAGTACCATAAATGCCAAACTAATGCCTGTGGACCGTTACTGCAAATTTTGTTTATTTTATGAGCTCAGTATTGCACGGAAATTGTTTTCCCCGAAGGTGTTTCTTGAGTCTACGGAACAGTCTATAGTCATTGGGAGTCATATCTGTCGAATATGGCGGGTGCTCAAGCAATTCGAAACTTGCGTTAGCTATGGTAGCCAGCCATAGCTGGTCGTTTTGGAGTGCTACTTTTTTGACACTGACTGCAAAGCCTTCAGTATATCATTATTGTTTCCTTTGTAATGTTACAGTAGAGTTTATTTATTTCAGAAACCGTTCGGTTTCTCCCACCATGTCTGATTGCCAAAAGAGCATTATGGATAATATCGAACCGTTTTTCACTCGTTGCATAGTACAGGACTTTCGATTCTGCAGTTTCAGCAACAGGTTTAAGTAGGCAATCTTTTCCGTTGACTGTAATAACATCTTGTTTACGTACAAGCCTGTAGTGTTTCACTGGCTTTTTTGAGCCTGACATTGACAGCAAGGTTTTTGCCTGATTAAGCTCAACAATTCGATTGTCATCGCGTTTGGTTTCTAAGATTTTGTTTATAATTTCGGTAAATCTCTGTCGCATGTCATCATAATCCATGATGACCTAACTGAACCATATTAATTAGCACAAAATGAGTGGCCCATAAAGTACACAACACGAACACACCGGTTTAAGTGGCTAAAACGTAACTCAACTTTTTTATTTAGCGTCACTGCCCGCCGTCTAATTGGCATAGACGATGTTGCCCGGACAAAGATGTTAGTCCCACAGGTACAGCGTTAAATTGGTTCATTTTGATTTACCGGGGTCTATAAAAGAGCCAGGGTATTCTACATTTCGTAAGAGATTGTGAACAAACCTTTAGTTATAGCAGTCGCACGTGATTTAACAAAAATACATCACGATCTGTGCCAATTTACGTCGTAAAGTTCAGTAGTGCAGTTGTTTGTTTATGCCATATTGCTGTGGGGATGGAATACTAAAAAGGTTTATAAGTAAAGTGGATTTTGCAAGTTTTTCGTGTTATGAAACTTTCCCAAAGATTTAAACACACTGTTTAACCATATTTGAAATAAACAGTAACCGCTGTGCTAAGTGAATATTGTGTATAGATAAAAAAAAACCGTACTATAGTAAAAGAAACTTTTAAGCGATCCTTTATAACTAAGTAGATGTTTTAGATATTGTAAATTAAAAATTACGTCATGGTTAATGCTGACTTAAATATGTGTACGTTCGTCAAAGAAATAAAATATTTCAAGTGTACAGATAAATCAGAATTTGGTCATTGTGAAATTATTTTGACGCACTGGGTATTTGAAGTCTTGTGTTATGCGTAGAACGTATTTTGGATGATATATTAACATGGGTTTGAACGATAAAATTTTTGGTGTGTACATAATGTAAATACTACGCCACTGGAATTTTAGTAAAGCATTGAGTTTCATGTAAAAGGGAATTTAAACGATTTATAAGTTGAAAGTGTTAAATTTAAAAAAGAAATAATGTTTTAGTAACACCCCTATTGAGACGATAATGAGTAGTACTTTATTTGGCTGCTGTATTTTAAGGAATGTGAGTTTAAACTTGCAGTAAATGTGTAGCGTGTAAATTTATGATATGTCGATATTATATTGAAGTGTAGGTGTATGTATATTTTTGCTTGTATAAATGTCATAATATTAATGGGAAAATGTGGTATATTCACAAGGACAAATGGTGTTTAATTTACTAAATTTTGCGGAAGTGAAGTTTGCGCACATATGAGACTTTTATAAAAAGTTGAATCTAGATCTGGACAGTATCTAGAATGAATTTCAATGTGAAATTGTGTTAGCGATTTTCTAGTTTCGGTTGCGTTGGGGCCTTTTCAGAATTTGTACGTGACGTGCAATAGAAAGCTCCTTCGGGATAGGCTGTTTGAGTTTGAGCGGGATAAATATGATAACGTTTGTCAAAATGGATGACCGTCGGTATATAAGGGAAAGAGTGACAGAGTACAGCAAGAGACACTCGGGCTCAGGCTTATACTTAAGAGGGTGGTCGCGCCCGTATATTTTGTAACGATCTATGCTAGTTAACAGTAATCATCGAATTGAGAAGTATTGTGTATAAAGAACCCGCGCAGTCTAAAAAGGAGCTTGAAGTGATTATTTAAGTAACTAAATAAAGGTGTGTTACGTGTTAAGTTTTATGAATTAAATTAAACAGATTGGACTTTCATGTTACTCATTTAAATATATGTGCGATTGTTAACAGCACTAAATAGACCGTTTAGGTACAACTAAGAATTTAGTGTTCAAGTGTAATTAAAATATTCCGTGACAATTTTATTTTTATTTATTTTTTTGAATTATTATTATACGCACTTAAGGCGTGAATAAACGCAGCATTTAAGTTAGCGAATGGTGTGACGGCCTGCGCGAAACCCCGTTTATGGCCGCTTATCAGTGACGAGTGTGCAAACTTACTAAAAATTAATCAACCCCAGTGGAAACGACATTACATCTGACACTACGGAATTTATATATGTAAGACTAATTTTAGATTTTTTTGTAGAAGTTTGATTATCTTTAGAGATGTCATTGTTTATATCGTTAATTTTACTCCGGCATTAAAGATAATCAATCTCCATTACCTCTTATTATATGTTTAGATGATAAGATGTAGGGACTTTAATCTATAAGATTTGGTTTTTCGTATGTGGTGCTTCTCCAGAGCAAGTTTTTTTTGTGTGAAGCCACATAAAGGATTACACCGTTTAAAAAGAATCAACCTTTTGACCAAATGACTGATCTGAAAACTGTTTATTTTGAGTCACATCGATTACAAAGTTTAATTAGTTTGCATTAAATAAATAATTTCACAATACTGATTACGATTTATTTATTAAGCAGAAATTTCAGATTTGAATTACATTTCATTCAAGATTGGGAATGTTTAAATACAGTTTAATGACAAGAATGCAACCAGTATTTGATAGAAGATGTATGAATCATAAACAACGCACTGATCATTAAGTAACAGACCGAATTGTTCTTTTTTTTCAAATTGGGAGATTATTTATTTCATAATTTTCTTGATAGTTATAAATATTAGCCTATGCGTATACGAGGGTAAATTAGAAAGTATCCAGATAATGTCTGATAAATCTGATTTTATGATTATAAAGGGTGTGATCAATAAGTTTACGGCAACGTATGTTTCAAAATTTGATTAAGCTTTGGATAAATATATTATGATTATTGAGACCAAATTTAACGTACTCATTTAAAGTGAAATGTGTTGTACAAATTGAACGTTTGATCTTGAACTGTGTATAATTTTATCGTGTAGGCTACAATTCTATCTTCCACAGTCAAGTAGGATTAACTTAACACCTCGAGAAATTTAAGATTGTGGTGGTGTTTACGTACAATTGTTCCCGGATTGAATATCGTTAGTTGTTTTATGGTAAGTGTAAGGTATTTGACACTAAATTTCAACCATTTTACGTCTTATATCGAACCGGTCCATTTCCTCTGCAATTAGCTTGGCAACCCCCTTACCTTAGTAAGCCTACACAACTCCTAGTGCGATTTAATTGTGTACCACATTAGATTTCTTTGTTTTTTATATGTAAAGTTAACGAAGGATCACTAAAGTTTTCTGACTTTTGGCTATATTTATGAATGTTGGATAGAAATTGGATTTTTTTAGACAAGACGTTACAAAATTTTATTTCGTCTATTGAATTGAATATACAAAACAGATATTATTTTCAGTTACTGTTTATCAGATTATTAATCATTATTTATTTATTTTTATATAACGATGAAAGTTTCGACTTCAACGAAGGTAAATCACACTTTTATGCGTTTATATGTTAATGATAAGATTTCAAGCAACAATAGTTGTTGAAACAAATTCCAATTGAAGCACAGATCGTTACGCCTATTTTAATTTTAAAATATGGGACAGTAAATTAAGGTGTCATAATGGTTGATGTATTATTTAGGGGGAATATGTTTGCTCCATTCAGAATTATACTTTTACTAATCAATTTAAGATTAATAGTTTTAACCATTATTTTCCAAATTTGGTGTTATTTATTTCTCAATTTTGGATTATTATTGGTAATCATAATTATTAATTCAAATTTTTACGGGGGTCAAACAAATAGTTCAGTTTGGATTGATAATATTTTGACCTTGCGCTTGCGAAAAGTACTTAATGCACTTGATTACATTACCGTGATTAGTGAAATCGGTCCGCCAATATTAATTTATCCGTTTAAATTTTAATGTTAATTACTATAATACCCAACAATAGACTTGGTAACCTGGAATATAGAACTCATTATAGGTTTAAAATCTGTGATATTGTTATGTTAGCAGGGTGATGTAAATCGGATTCAAACGTTAACACACGTTGCAGTAGCCACTCAACTTCGGTATTTTCGAGATGGAAGTTGACAGAATCATTTTTAATCATTAATTAAACCAGTATAGAAGTATTTTTTTGTATGAAGTAATAATTGGGATTCGCAATATCCCACTCCAACTAGTACGCCTAGGTTTTAAAAGCAGGGTGAACCATCTTATTGCGTTGGAAAATTGTGCAAGCGTACTGTAACTTATTGTATATTATGAGGTATAGTAGCATCTTAATCGCCTAATAAATTTTTATTTAGTAGATACAAATGTTAATTTTAAACGGTAATTTAACTTAAAGTTAGCAGGGTAACTTCCTGACTATATTAATTAATTTGAGTTAAAGAGAGCTCGTACCGTAAAATGGGGTGAATAGGATAGAACACCCTGAGATTAAGGGCACTTCACAGCATCTTACATAACGTAGACATTCCTATTAAGCTGTGTATGTGGTTGCAAAACCTTTTATCATAAAAGGTTGATCCAGTACTCCGTGGTAAGAAAATATAAAAATAAATTATTACGGATGAAATTTAAGGTAATTATCGCTTAACAAATCCTCCTATGTAGTGTTTTACTGTGGTTGTGTAATTTCGCGCCATTGCCGATTTTAGTTTTTAGGTTAACTGATTGGAATTTGGAGGGGTGAATAGGGTCATTAACGCTGCGTTTTTTACAAGACAGTTCCAAGTGCGAAACGGTATAAGAAATATAGTGGTGACATAAAACAGGTCCGTAATGCAATAGATCAATGACATTTAGAAAATAAAGCACTCAAGAAGCAGGGTGGACAAACTGCTTCTTCGAATATTGAGGAGAGTCTAATCCTAGAAAAATGGAGAATGGGGATATTCCATGGATTTGTGTGACCTTCGTATACTGGTGAAAAGTTATTTAGAATCAGTGAGAAAAACAGTGCCAAAATTTAAAGATAATATGCCGGGGTACGACTTCGCAAAATCTTTCATGATTCGTCATAAAGATAAGGTCGCCGAAAGATTTTGCCAAAACATTCCGAGCTCACGGTCAAAGGTGTCTCCGGAGGTTATTAACGATTATTTTAAACATTTAAGTAAAAGCATTGATGGGATACCGCCAAGTAACATTATCAATTACAACGAAACCAATTTAAGTAACGATCCAAGGCGGTCCAAAACTATTGCAAAGAGGGGCCGCAAATATCCCGAAAGCGTAATGAGCAACACAAAGAGGCTGTCTTAAGTATGTTTGCCGTTGCTGTTGATGGTGGTATGCTACCCTGTTATATTGTCTAGAAATCAAAAAACATATATTTTGTTTTTGAGGACTGAGTTTGTCCCATATCTAAAGAGACAGCTCGGTGAGAACTATTCATTAGAAATAATCTTTTTTCACACGCCTATCGGTTCATTCTATAACAATGTTCAAGATGAAAACTTTCATTTTTCTTCCAAGCAATTCAACGCATCTAACCCAGCCATTGGTCAGGGCATTCTTTCAACCTTTAGAACAGCTTGGTGAAATACTCTTCTAAAATGGACAAAGGGACCCGGAATGAATAGACCTCTCCCAAAATCTGAATTTCCCAGAGTGTTCGCAAAAACTTTACAGAAACTGGAAGAAGACGCCGTCGAAAAGATAAAGTCAGGATTTCGAAAAGCTGGCAACATTCCCTTAAAATTCTGAATTCTACCCCGCAAGAAATACAAATAGAGAATGGCACAGTTAATAAACATGTTGAAATGTTTTTCCTTACCGTGTTACAAGAAACGAGAAGATTAAGTAGAAATTGAAAGTAGTTTCTGGTCAGAGTGAAGGAGTTCAATCTGAAAGTAAGTCAAATCAAGCAGATGAGGTAGAACAGGCTCTAGAAGCAGAACTAGATAGATCAGACCAAGATAAAGAGAGCATTCTGTCTAATAAAGAAATCTGTGATAGCAGCAACCAACTCTATGTAGTAAAATTTGACGAAAAATTCGATCACATGGAATATAAGATGCGTAAGAAATTAAAGTTGGCTATGGGCTGTTAGTAGCTTTCTCCCCGAAAATAAAAGAGCTTCTTCAAGTAAAATCCTCTATTATGCAGGGTGTATTTTAAAATCACCGACAAACGAAAACTGGAAATTCTATGATTCAAAATAAGACAAAAATGATCTAAACGCTTTTCCGAGAATGCTTCCTAATCGAGATACAGGTTGATTAAGAAATACTTTTTTTAAGGTTTTTTTAAGATTCCTCAAAAACTACAAAGGATAATACACTGAGATTTGGTACTCCTAAATGTCTAATTAAACACAATTAATCAGGTGAGTTTGAGTCAACTCACTCCATCCAGTGGCGTAGAATATTTTAAGTTAATCAGTTTAAGTAAAAAAAAAAACGCGCCCTGTTTTTTTGAAGAAATATTTTTTTGATAGATTAAACATTTAATTCTGCAAATAAAATCGGACATGTTTTATTTTACAAAAAATAACGCAGTTAACTATTAGGTACATTATTAAAAAGATATTGAAGGAATCAAAAATAAAATAATAATAATTTTTATACATATTGTTCAAAATGTCCTCCTTCCTTTTGAATGTAAGCTTGTATTCTTCTTAGCAAATGAAACCTAACACGCTGAAAAATTTGTGGCATAGCCCTAATCTCATCGCATGCCATCTGTATGCGATTCCAAAGTTGCTCTCGATTATCAATTTGAACAGAATAGACACGAGTTTTCAGATACCCCCACACAAAAAAATCCAATGAGTTTAAATCTGACGATCGTGCCGGCCACGGTACTTCACTTCCTCGTCCAATCCAGCGTCCAGGGAACTATGCATTTAAAAATTCTCTGACGTTTCGTGTAGAATGTGGTGGTGCACCATCATGCATGAAATACATGTTCATTCTAACATCTAAGGGTACGTCGTCAAACAATTCTGGCAAATCTTCTCTCAAAAAATTTTAATAGAATTCGCCAGTAAGTCTTTGAGGAAGACGGATAGGTTTAATTAGGTGATCGTCAAGTATACCTATCCAAACATTTTCGCTAAATCTATGTTGGTGAGCTGTAACTACAGTTGGATGCTGATTTTCATCTAACCATTTGTGGGAATTAAGCAAGTTTATTATTCCATTTCGGAAAAAAAATGCACTCATCAGTGGTCAATAAGTTTCTAACAAATTGTACATCTTCAGCATTTTTATTTTTATTCATTCGACGAGGATGGTCAGCAGGCAATAATGCATGCACTTTTTGTAGGTGAAAGGGATGTAAATTTTGTTCTCGTATAACTTTCCAAGACTTGCTATGCGACACACCAAATTCTAAACCTAACTCACGCGTACTTATTGATGAATTTTCATAAACTCTATCTAAAATTTTTTCCTCAATTTCAACTGGTACATTATTCACCTTTTGAATGGAAAAGAGAGTTTTCAACTCAATTTATATGGGTGATCCTATGAAACGCCGGCTATAGGGTGAATAGATATATATATATATATATATATATATATATATATATATATATATATATATATATATATATGAAACACTGTTGTTTATCCGGGCATTGTCTCGCGTCTGTTGGTGATGTTTCTGACTCCTGCCAGTACAAAAACGTTACTTGTTACATCCTTGTTACAAAAAATTATTTCAGTGGACTGCTGCTATTGAATGTAACATAACAATCAGGAACAAGTACTTATAACATTTTTAAGTAATTGGTGTGGAAAATAAGAAACGAGAAACAACATTCGTCTTGAGAACGAAATTTTGTTTTTACTTTTTTGATATTAATACCAATTGCCTCATATCAGAGGGGCGTATGCACCAAAAATACAATAAATACGTACCATGGACGTAAAATTTAATTTCTTGTATTTTTGCTGCATACACCCCTCTGATATGGCACCCTCGAATTATTAAGCCACATCAACACCTTACAGTGTACAGTGGTCAAGCTAGTATCTTATGTACAAAATAAAGGAACTAAATAAATAATAAAAACTATACTAAACATGAAACTAAACTAAACTCGCGAGAACGAAATAAACTAGCCAATTTTTCACAGCCAATGTTCAAATAAACCACCATTCTGTTCTCTACAAACTGTCAAGCGCCTAACGTATATGACTCTAGTTAACATTCCTTAGCCAATCGAACGAAATGCTTGAGTTGTCCTATTTTTCATATCCTCAATAGTTGTTGGATAAACTCTGTAAACTTGCTCTTTAATGTATCCCCATAAGAAGTAATCAATTGGTGTTAGATCTGGAGAACGTCTTAGCCACCTAATAGTAACACCCGGTCCAATTCGACGACGACGATAGGCCCGGTCTAGGAACTGACGAACCATTCGATGATTATGGACACCATCAGGCTGCAACCACATATTTAAATTTATGTCTTCGAGTAATATTGTAAGATCGTCTTGGAGAAGTCACAAATATATCTCCCTATTCAGTATTATCAAAGAAGAAAGAACCAATTGCACGATTATCGATCATTCCTCCCCACACATTTAGGAATTTTGGAAGTCAACGGTCCTCAGCCAAGGGGGATTTTCCGTTGCATAATAATGCAGGTTGTGTCGGTAAACTAATCCATTGCTTTTGAATGTTGCTTCGTCACTAAATAACGTATGAAAATCCCAATTTTAGTCCACAAATTCGATTAGAAAAATTTACTCAATTTTGAAAATCTTGGCCATATAACTCTTGATGTAGTTCAAAATGGTACGGGTGAAACTTGTACTTTAATATAATTCGATTCACACTACTTTTCGACATATCAGTTTCTACACTGATCCGCCTGCGGCTTTTTTATGGAATTTCTTGAAATATTAGTAGGACTTGTAGCTCATCATCCTCATTTACGCCAAGAAGTTTAAGCAAAGTATCGGTTCTCGGAATTCTTTCATTGGGGTATTTTTCATGATAAATTCGACTTGCTAGCAAAGGATTTCTTTCAGCCTCACCAATACAATATCCCATGTTTATTAACTTTTTGTGAGTGAAGTTCATGATTAGACAAGCTTTATGAACAACGTATTCAATGTAGGAATGGCAAATGTGTCAAATTTATTGATAGCAGCCTACTTAAATTATTTTTTAAAATAAATAAGAAGTAGAAACAAGCGTTCTTAAAAAAAATGTCCAGTTTCTCAAAATAAACCACATGATTTATAAATCACTGGCAAGCTTATCAAAAGTGCTATTTAACGGTATACAAATATACAGTGTGTTCCATTGGAAAAATTGAGTTCTGCACGGTTTTGCGCCCTATATACGGTAATGCGAAGTGGTTAATTAATAAGTACTAATATGAAAATTCAGGACATGGAAAATCACTGGACACTTCGATATTTTATTTCCAGCGCCTTTTCACTCTATTTTCGACCATAAAATTTAAACTATTCATAATTCGCCGAATAACGTCAAATCCATTTTGATCAGAATAAAAAGGGCTTTCAAATTATGTTAAAAAAATAAGGGGGTTTGCGTTTAAAAAAACATAAGTTTGGTGCGCCACCCTGTATACAACACTTTGTAAATGATGAAAATAATTTTAAATTGTGCAGAATGTCCGTAGCTATCGTTGTCAAAAAAGGTAAGTCGATAACTCAAACACCAACCTGGTTACGGAGGTTCCTCGTACCCCTGGGACACCCTGTATATATGTACATGCCAACTCAGAAAATATGATTAAGATTTGTGGTGGTGGCCCAATTTTACAAGTAAAGACTCATGTAACGAGCCCTTACTCAAGTATTTTTATTGACCGGTCTAAAGTTACAGCAGTTTAAAGTTCAAAATTGATCCTATTCACACTATTTTACGGCATTTATTAAAAAAATATTTGATTGTTATCAAATATTGGTGAAAAACTCGTATCTGTATAGATGGAAACTGTAGCCTTTCTTTATATACAAGCCACATCCCGTTCGATTTGTCTATAGCTTTTAGAAACACCTTCAACCGCCGTATCAAGCTCTGAAGTCGATCTCTAGTAAGTTCTTGGTGCCATATAGGTTTAGTATTGGCCTGAAGAGCAGCTGATCTGGATTATCCTTTGGGTGCCGCTTGCGGAATTTCGCTTCAACCCTTAGAACCGATCGACCGATATCCGTATTTATCCCCAGCAACAACGTTACTTGAATGATTAGAATGTTACTTTATATAATATTGTTTCTAAATGCATTATAAGTCCAATAAGTCAAAATATGGTTTGAATGTGTCGCAACTTTAGAGCTTTTTGTATAAACCATCTATAACAAAACATGGATCATTATCTATCATACAAACAACAACGCACCCCTAGATATACGACACAATTTGGTCATTAGCAGAAAGGGTGAGAAAGGCGGTTATAAATAACAAATAACAGATTCTAATATACCGGCATAAGCCACGACCCGTGTTACTTCTTGGTCCCGCCCACTTTCACCTGATTAGTCCTTGTTTCCTCCCCTACGTTAGGCTGCGCTCTCTGATTGGTGGTCAAAGAGCAGGCCACGCCTCATTTTTAGGTTCTGGCGTCTGGTTGATCTTCAAACTCCGCCCAGCTCCTAAGCTCTGATAAAAGATTTCGCCTAAGTTTAATTGGCGATGCGGGGGCAAGGCTATGCATTCTGCTTGGCATTCCGTTTGTTTGTTTGTGACGCCTTCTAGTGGTGCATTTTTAAAAACATTGGAAGGAGAGAAAATTTCAAATAGCATTCCAAAAATAGAGCCCCATACCATCCCATAGAACAGCACTAGGGTCCCCGAAACATCTGTCCGAGTCTCAACCCCATTGCTGTACCTACACTCAGCTCGTGGTACCATCTTGTGGTGTATTTTAAAAGACTTTTCTTATTTTCAATTTTTATAACCATAAGACAGGTGGCTTTTGAATTTCCACAGATGTACGTTTGAAATGAAAACAGTTGACCATTAATTATCGCAAATAAAATTAATTAGAGGTATAATATAAACAATTAAAGTATATTGCGTAAGATGTTAATTAAAAGAATTACAATCCATTGATTGTCTATCAAATTTCTCACGTAACCCGTCTACAGAAAAACCCGTTAATTTTATTTTTAATTTAAAATATCAGTTTATAAACATAAGCCATTTTGCTGTATTAGCCGTAGGACATTAGTCCATAAACTAAGGATCAAGTAAACGCCCAAACACATAAGACTAAGTCTGCAAACATTAACGTTTTCCCCAACGTTAAAAAACAGCTTTCACATCACATCCATATTTAAGACAGTCCCTAACACAAAAAGACGAATTACTATTAAAGATAGAAAGGTTAAAATGGGATCGGGATATTTATGGTGTTCAAAGAAAGTTGTAAACATTGACCTAAATAAACGCAACACAAAGCGAATTAAGAAATTGATGTAGCCAATCAAATATGTACCAATAGTACAAACACTGTAAAAATTATAAATAAATATTTCCAAACACAAAAGAAATTAGCCAACAAGTGACTAATTGATAATACTCAATTGAAATAATCATGCCGTCAAAGTTCTTGAAGTTTGAATGTGTGTGTGTGTGTGTGTGTGTGTGTGTGTGTGTGTGTGTGTGTGTGTGTGCGTGTGGGTGTGTGTGTGTGTGTGTGTGTGTGTGTGTGTTGTGTGTGTGTGTGTGTGTGTGTGTGTGTGTGTGTGTGTGTGTGTGTGTGTGTGTGTGCGTGTGCGCGTGTGCGCGCGCGTGTGTCTGTGTCATTGTCATTTAATGATGTGAAAATACATTTATGTAGTAAAAAATAATTGTTGAAATAAGTTACTATTTGTTCATAAATTATAAACAATACACGCGTTAAATATGTTTCATGCACGTGCATTGTAACTTTGAATAAAAACGATTTTTAGTAAAAGTAATTTCAAAATTGAATCTCGCGCGCGTGTAGAAAATACTTTCTTCCAAGTTGTATAAGAGCTTTGTATTCTACGTCTATCAAATTTGCCATTGAGTGTCTACCCTCCCCACTCTTGATGGTCAGTAATTGGAAATGCTTTAAAACCTTAGATTCGTCGGTAAAGTTTAGCAATTCGGATATGTACTATTTTACTCCTTACCTGGAATGGTATTGGTTAGGCCACCCAACCTACACTACTTAAACGTAGGATCTATTGCAGCAGAATTATTCATTTTAAGCGTTGAGTGACTTCGTTATTCAATTTCATGATGTCCTGTTGTACAAAATGGTATTTTGAAAGTTGTTAAAGTATCACACCAATCAGAGGTTTCTTTAAAAAAGGTGAATTACCAATAAATGTTCTTCATCAGTTAATACTTTTTAACTGTATTTATTTTCGTTGATTCTTACTATATAAGTAACGTTTAAAAAGAAATTAAACCTGATGGCCAAAGTCGAAAATGTTTTGTATCTACATTAAAATAATTGATGCTCAACGTGACACAACCTTGCATTCTGACTAGCCATTATTGTTTAAAAGCATTAAAAACTGCGCCAAAAATTTTAAAGACTCAAACTCAGATTTCTTTTTCACCATTATTATATAGTATATTTAAAATACTTATCTTTTGGTTTTTTAAATGGCGTACCTACTTTTCTATTTATATTTAGTATAAATTTATACGTTTCGCTAACAATTACAGTTACTGTCCGTATTAAATGGCAATATCTGTAAGAATTACTTAAGATGTTAGAATGAATTTATGAAATATGAAAAAAAGAGGATAACGCTATTAATATAACAGTTTGATAAACGTATAAAACCATATTTGTATTAACTACATATGTATCTATAAAACCAACTGTGGAATCTATTTTTAGTTAAAAAATAACCATAATAAATTGAATATTATTAAACTGCATTGAAGATGACAAATCAGAACACCCTCTAACGGACAAAAGCTAACAGTGAAAATGTCATAATCAAAGAGAAAATTTTACAAAATTTAGTCAAATTATCATGTAGGCGTAAAGTTGTGAAAAACTGTAATTTGTAATGTAATAATGAACGAATAAGTTCAAAGGTAAATATGTAATTAAAAATAATAATTTTTAATTACATATTTACCTTTGAACTTATTCGTTCATAACAAAAACTTATAATAATTTAACATTAGTCAAGTTGCTTTGGTATGTGTGAATCCTTGCGATATTGCAGGCTCACGTTCTATTAATATAGGTAATTTGATTGTAATCTCATTATATTTAGAATTTACATCTGTTCTACATACATAAAGACAAAATTTACATCGATTGGGGCTTGAACCTTGATGGCGCAGTTGGTTAGCGCGGTACTCTAGCAAAGTACAGGTCATAGGTTCGAATCCTACTCGAGGTAAACTTTTTATTTATGTATTTAATAAAATTAATAATAATTTGTAATGTAATACGTTTATGATGTTTTAATTTTAACAACATATGTTAAATTATAGTACTGTGGTAACTTAAGGAGGTAGGGACGTCTAAAAAATTTTTTTTTTCAAAATGTTTAGTGTCTTAATGTATTCAGCAAGTCTTCCTGAACATGTGCTTATATACTTTATATACTCGAAATAAAAATTAATGGTTATAAATTGTTAAAAATATAAGCAATATCACGATTACAGTTATTACAAGATTCCCTGTTGTTGGCACTATTTCGCACTCTTATAAGTTTATTTTAGATGAAATGGAGGGTAATGTTGGCTAACCTGGTTTTCAAATATCTTACTGTAATAAGTCTATGAAATAGTCTGTCAGCTGGTATTGTTTGTGTAAACAAATAATGTGTTGCTTTTGATTTGTGAAAGTTTAGTTTGAGGTTAGTTTCATATACCTACCTATTCTTTTCGGTTAGTTTTTATACTAATTTATAGTTATGGTTCCGTGTTTCATCTAATTGTATAGTGAATTAAATTATGCCTAGAATAAAAAGGTTTGGCAAAAGACGTTTTCATGGAAATAAGAATGCAGACAATGATTCTAGGCTTGAGTCTGACTCAGAGGAGAAAAAGTGTGTTATTGCATAAAGAAAGAAAATTCTAGAAACTAAGTTTGATGTAAGTAAAACTGATATTGATGGCAATTCCAAAGACCATTCAATCTTTAATTTGGAATTGCAACAAAAGGTTTTGGTTTGCAAAATTTGCCTGAAAGGAAAGATGTTGTTTGAAGAAAATAAACCTAGGCGATGTGTTGCTGTAAGTTATATATTACAGTGTGATAACTGTGATGCTGAAACACCTTTTTGTGCCATCTAAAGACTATAAGGTAAATGTACGGATGGTTTACGAGTTACGTTCCATAGACAAGGGTTATGCCGCAGGTCGAATGCTATGTTGGATTTACCTTCACCGCCTCAAAAATTCACTAGAATTTCAAATATGATCTCTCCAGCAATTGAAAATGTTTCACAGGAATCTATGAAAGTTGCAGCAAAATAAGCTATCACAGAAAATGAAGAGAATGAAATATCAGCCGCAATAAATGGGACGTTGCAAAAAAGGAGCTAAACGGTGTTATTACTCTAACCAGCTTTAACACTGGTAAAGTTATTGACCATGAGTGCCTGACAAAATTCTGCCATGTTTGTAAAATGAAAATAATCGTCCCCATGACTGTAAATTTAACCTCAAAGCGTCAAGTGGGGGGATGGAGTCTGCTGGTGCAATCAACATTTTTCTAAGATCGGTCGAAACAAGGGGTGTCATGTATACAAAGTATCTAGGGGTTGGAGACTCCAAAGCATTTGCTAGTGTGGTCGAGGATAAACCTTATGAAGATTACAAGATTGAAAAATGGAATGTGTTGGACACATCCAGAAACGGATGAGAAGTCGATTGCGAGCGTTGTGCAAAAATATGAGAGGCCAAAATTTGTCAGATAGTAAATCTATGAGAGGAAAGGGTAGACTAACAGATGCAACTATTGACAAGATTCAAAACTATTATGGCTTAGCAATTAGAAGTAATTGCAACAATGTACAAAGTATAAGAGCTGTGTGTTCTACTTATTTTCACAAGCTGTCCACAGATGACAATCCACTATATCAGCTTTGTTCGACAACTGGTGCCAGTACAACAATGCTCTAGAACTGAATCAGCCTTACACTCACAAAAACTCCTTGCCAGAACCAGTTTTACTAGCCATAAAACCTATATATAAGAACCTATATATCTATAAATAATTTTTTTTTAATTCCCAAACAGTTAATAAAAAAAAGTAATTGATCTGCCATGTACCCCAAGGTGTAGGCTTTCATTGGGTTTTTTTTTTAAAGCTCCAAGACTAATACTTATGCAGTACTGTGTACCTAAAAATCACCAATTTAACATGCGCGATATAGGAACGTCCCTACCCCTTAACATAATTGGTAAAGAAAAAAACAGCAAAAAACACCAAGAGCTAAAGTTAATATGTATGTAATAGCTTCGAATATGATGATGTTTGCCTTGACAATATTTCCATATTGTCAAATTGAATGTCATCATTTAAAACATGCTCAACTACCACAGATTTATCTGGTTGACCTAATCTAGAAAATCTCATGTTATTTACATCTTGTATCAAAGCTACGTTTTGTGGTTCCAATGTATATTTATCCACAAGAACAAGATAACTTATACAGTCCAAAAGTTGGCAGTAGGTTTGAATCATCTTTAGTAGGTTTAAGAATAGTCCTAATGCTATCATTAATTAGGATTCTTTCAATTCTATTTGTAACATTAGTTATAAAAGGAAGAAAAGCAGTACCAACATTAAGCACTCGTTTTTCTTTATGATAATGTCTAAAAGGTGTCATAACATTATTATATGTAAGTGAATATCCATTAGCTTGTAATGATTTTGTTAAATATTTGTATTCATCTTTCAAAAATTCAGAATCTCAAATTCATTTGGGTCGATCGACTGAATATTAGTTACACCATCCCCATCAAAAAAAAATTTAAACAAATTTCTCTTCGTTCTCCCATTTATGCTGTACAAACTTGAGTACAAATCAGATAATGTGGGAGATGTAACAATTCAAAAGTCGAAATTTCATCTCCCAAATACTCACCATTACTATTACAGTTTTCAGATTGTTTGTTAGTTATTCAAAAGCATTTTTAAATGTAATTCAAATGGTACTTTTCCAATACTTAGCATCAAGGAATTTTATATTTCAAATACATTATGCAAGTGATTTTGAAATACATGAGAGTATTTTACCCAACCCAGAGTATAGATACAATAAGTAGATTGATTAAATTTGACCATATAAGACTCTTTCTGAGAATATTATACGCAGTGTGATTGCCTTGTACAGTGGCATTTCTGCATGTCTCACCGGATATATTTTATATAAAAATTCAATATTTCAAATAAATTGGTTATGGTGTCTTTTAACATTTTTGACCATCAAACACTCTTACGATACAACGTAAGCATTGTAAATACTAAGCATACAAAACAATAATCACAAAAAAATAACAATAGTTACGTTTTTATACAATGTACCATATGCAATAAAAAGACATGTAATGGTGAAGCCTTAAATACTAATTATAATTAATATAAAAAGTCTACAAGTTATAGTAGAAAATGGTGGCCAAGAAAATGGCATTATAAATATGATTTACAATTAAAAGTGTGTAACTTAGGACCTAACAATACATTTTTTGTTGTGTCTTAAAGGATTCTGTAAATACTAAACAATAAAATAAAACTAAAACCAATCATTAATGCCTAAAAATAAATACTAAAAGGGGTGAATTCCTTAAATAATCCACACTTTATGTAACAATATGTTGAAAAACACCTTGACGAATTAAATCTTCACACTCAACTCTGGGCAAAAAGTGTCTACTGTTTTCTTTTAGTAATACGATAGAGCCATCACTCAACTCGTATTGTCCATAATCAACTAAACACTTTACTTCAATATATAATGCCTTCGGAGGATTTAAATCAACAGTTAAATTCACACCACCTTCATCACCTATAGATCTCATATAAGTGGCTAAAATAGATGAATATTTACTAAACCAACTTGATTCATTTGGACTTAAATTTGCTTTAATATCTGGAGGTAGTATACTACCAAATTCCCATCTCATAGTTCTTAAACATCTGATTCTATTATAATGATATGCTAGAAGACAGCGCAAATTACGTTGTATACCAGCATGACGTGTACGAATTGTTCCAGTGTAATCTACTCCATCTCCCACATGTGAATCTTCATGTGCACGGCTGTAAGTGGTAGTTACGATTATAGTTTTTATTCTAAAGATACTCACAAATCGTCAGCTTCATTTTGTTCAATTAAATAAGCAATTTCTTTTTAACTACTGAAATGAGTTCGTTCTGTAAGATCTTAAGGTATATATCAACATTGTAATTGCAATAACTTACGTTATACGGAGGTAAAGACCCTTGATTTCTATCTAGTTCTTTTATTAATGCACAAGCATTTTCAGCAAACATAATTTAAAATTACTAAACTTGTTATATTTTAAATACATAACCTAAAAAATATAGCGGGTATTTTTAGTAACTTTTAAGTAATTTAGTTATCTTTCGATCGAGTGTTGCCAGATTGAACAATTTTCCCATTAAAAGTTTTTAATTCAAATAGACCAGTTCACCATTTAGAACTACGATCTATCAAAATTAATCATTTCTGAGCAATTTTCTAGTTACGGTAGGAATCATCAATTATTCTGTCTTCTTAAAATTGTCACAATATAATATGCGCGCAGCGTTGAATAATTTCCCTAGCTAAATTCATCATCATGCAAATGGTCAATGGAAGATAACAATGTGTATCTCTTGTTTTCATCAAAGATACGGAAAGAAATTGTATTCTTAACCTCTTTTATACCATTGTATCAAAATCGATACAACAGTTTCATATCATGAAATTTCATTACACAGAACACTTTTTTCCACTTTTAACCACTGTATCATATCTGTACGGCATTCTGTAATAGTTTGTGAACACACCACGCTGCTGCAACATGGAATTTAAACTGAATCAACCTTTAAATTGTAAATGGGAGCTGTCATTTGTAATCGTTTATGTATGTCTTAGACCAAAGAATATTAAACGTTAATATTCTTTGCTTAGACTAGAATCTAAGATGTAAGTTTTGGAAGCTAAAGAAGTGAAAAAACGGTAAGTTTTATGTAAAACAAAATTATTAAGGGTTGCTATATACACTGAGGTACATATATTTACAATTTTGAAGCAATTGTACGTATCAGTATGTGTAAATAAGTCCTGTTTAGTATTGTATCAAATTTGCAACTGTGGTGTTTAGTGGAAAAACCCGCTTTTTTATTTTGTATCTAATATGTAACAGTGGTTTATTAGGGAAAGTTATGTTGCAGATGAGTCGAATGAAGAAAATTGCATTTCCCCCTGTCGACAGTGAAGACAGCAATTTTGATGACAGTGACGATGACCCTATATACAGTCCTAAAGCGTCAGATGAATATGAGAGTGACTTTGAAAGTGAAACTGAAAGTGACTCAGATTTACCTTCAAATTCACATGAACCTGTACCACAACCATCTCGAAGAAAAAATACAGCAACTAAAAAGCAACTTCCTGTGTGGCTCGAAGTAAAACCGGAAGACAGCCCAAAGCATACACCAATCTGGCAAGACAGCTTGCCGGATGATAGGGAAGTGGATACTCCGATATCATACTTTGAAATTTTCTTTGATGGGAATGTGATAAAGCATTTAGTTGATCAGTCCAATTTGTTATAAAAATCCTGCAAAGTCCTTTTCAACAAATACACAACAGATGGAGCAATTCCTTGGATTTGTATGTACATGTCGATTTATGGTTTACCTCGTACTCAAATGTACTGGGCTCGTCGTACATGAATATCTCAAATAGCAGACATTATGAGCCGAAATCGATCTCAAGAGTTCAAAAGCAATCTACATATAAATGACAACAATATGATTGACAAAGACAACATTGACCGGCTTTTCAAAGTGAAACCGCTTATGGAAATGCTTCTGAGTAAATTTCAACAGATTTCTGTGCAGCAGCATTTGTGCGTGGATGAGCAAATAGTTCCATACAAAGGACATTCCAGTCTACGGCAGTATAATCCTAAAAAGCCCCATACATAGGGATACAAACTTTTTGTTTTATGTGATGTTACAGGACTCATTCACAACTTCCAAATTTATACTAGAAAATCTACCCCAAATCCAGACATCGGTGTTAGTTCAAATGTTGTACTGAATATGACGGAACTCGTACTCGCCATAAAAACTATCTAGTGTTCTTCCATAACTGGTTTACATCTCCAGAATTATTTGCTGTTCTTGGCCAAATGGGAATCGGTAGCTTGGGCACTGTAAGGACAACAAGATTTCCTGGTCTAACATTTTCTACTGATAAAGAAATGCAGAAAAGAGGTTGAGGCAGTTTGGAACAACGACAACAAAAACAAAGGAAGTAAAAAGGTATGATAGGAAACCCAAAACATACACATCGCTTGCCCTTCTATTATAAGTACCTATAACTCCTTTATAGGAGGTGTAGATTTAGTGGATAGACTGATTTCCTACTATAGAACGACAATAAGGTCGAAAAAGTACTATCTAAGATTATTTTTCATTTTATTGACATGGCAGTCGTAAACACTTTGCTATTATACAAACGTGACTGCAAGTAACACAACTATAAAAACAAGATATTATGGATTTACTCGATTTCAAGTCTGAAATTGCAAGTACTGTGCAAGAGGAAGAAAATTTGTCGAAACGCGGTCGTCCATCATCTCCTTCGCTTAAACGACAGTATGAACCAAAATAGAAACGAGGCACGACGAAACCTTTATCAGACGCGAGTGTAAGAGGAGATGGTGTCGAACACTTCGCAGTTGTGAAAGAAGATCGTCAAAGGTGCAAAAACCCATCTTCTAAAGGTCTGACCTCATTTGTTTGCATAAAATGTCAAACTTATTTTTGTTTCACAGCAAAAAAAGAATTGCTTTTAGAAATACATCTGTGAAACAGATGTTTTAACAAACCACTGTATCAAATATGTTACAACATTATAAATTTGCAATAAATTAATTTTCAACTTTTATGTTTCTTTAGACCATACTCATTTAAAAAAGGCTCGATTGTTGTTTTAATCATTTAAACTATACTTGGTATAAAAGAGGTTAATTATCAATTTGCGTATCCATCCAGTAGAAACAAACTATGGGCTCTATAGAACGCTCAAAATGCTATTTATTGCTTACGTTGTTTAGAAAGCACTCACACAAGCTACATTTATGACATAGACTATAAAATACATTCTATGATTTGGGAACAAAATTAGTGAAGTTGTAGATTATTTCCTGCATTTAAATTGCACCAATCACGTGTTTTAAAATTTCAAATATTAACTAATAACGTTCTGTTTATAGTGACAAAATCCTAGAGAAATTAGCGGCAATTGAATTTCAAATGAGTATACACTTTATACAGCTTCAGTATGGAAAATTAATATTTTAGCATTTCCAACAAACTTTATTTGGAAAATAATCATCGAATACATCTCAGGAGCACTTTTTGTTCTAAAATCTAAAATATTGACCAATCACATTCTGATTATAGTGATAAAATTCCGTAAGGGCAAATATTGACAAATAGTTGACAATTTTGCTAGGGTATACACAGGGTGATTCACAGTGACCGTCTGGTAGAAGTATCTCGAGAACGAAAAAGCTGTTGAACTGAAAATTTATATGTGCCCATAAAAGGATGCGATCTATTTCATGAAAATGTTTTTAGAATGGTGGCATTTCCGGGTATACCGGAAGTCGACCCAACTTTGTTATTTTAAATGGAATGTCTTTAATGACTTTACTCAAAGTAAAGTTGATATTTTCGAGATATTAATTTTTAACGTAAAAAATTATATTTCGTTATTATTAATTATAGGATTCTACATTTTTATACAGCTAAGACAAGGTATTGAAGCTATCGATCATATAAAATTATCATCCAAATCTCAAACAGCACAATTTTTAGCTAACCTAATCTGCCAGCCACACAGAAAGGGTTATAACTTTTTTAATGGCATAGTCCCTATTTAATTAAACCAGTCGATAGAGAAAACAAATGCGAATGTAATGATATGTGATGTTCCTATGCTCAAAGTGAAAGGTTCTTTAGATATTTGAGGTTGTTTACTTTATCAATGGAAATTGGAGTGTGGTCACCTTATATTAGGCGCTGGTTATTGACAGTAGGCGAATAATTTCGGTACTCGTCAAAATAAATCCTTGACAAAGGGAGCAAAGGACGTTTCCGAAACCTTGAATTAATTTTACGTTTATTTTACACAAGTTTTCCGAGAAAATGTCTTATTTAAACATTAATAATTGTGGAAATCTAATTAGACATATATATATATATATATATATATATATATATATATATATATATATATATATTTATCAGTATTTTAGTCTTCATCCACAAACCCTTTTCACCAAAAAACTGCACATTCTAAAGCTGATTTTATGTCGATTTAACGTAAATTACGTTAATACAAAATACTTCCTAAGAGAGCTGGAGCTCTTGGAAGATGGCGCCCTAACATTGGTTTAATTCAAATATCTTCAAAATGGTTTCCTTTAAATGATGGCGTTCTGTACATTTATTTAGTGGAATATGGCCAATTAATTTATGACATGAGAGCAGTTTGAAGTCCACGCAATTGTTATTTTGTTTATTTTCCATAGCCATCTTTCATAATTGTAAATGAATTCCTTAATTAATTTTAGTATTAAGTATGATTAACACATGAAAAGTTCAAATCGAATTATTTCAAAACGGTGCGCCATAGCGACTTCAGACAAGAGTATCATTCTTTATGAAAAAACTGAATTTTTTAAATTTTACGTTAAAATTGCGAAATTTTGAAAACAAAAACTTATGAATAACAATGTCCAATGCCCCGCCCAAACTCATCTCATATCAAATCATATTCACGCCATACAATTGGGCCAATTCCACTAAATAAATGTGCAGAACGCTATCATTTAAAGGAAACCATTTTGAAGATATTTAAATTAAACCGATGTTAGTGCCGTCTTCCACGAGCTCCAGCTCTCTTAGGAAGTATTTTTGTATTAAGGTAATTTACGTTAAATCGACATAAAATCAGCTCTAGAAAGTGCAGTTTTCTTTATGAAAAGAGTTTGTAGACACCTATATATATATATATATATATATATATATATATATATATATATATATATATATATATATATATATATAGATATAGATATATATCACAGGGTGAATCTTATCTAATCCGTGGTTTCTAGAGGCAGCGGCAACCATTTCGACCACTTTAAATCTTTGCAACTTTTTGTGCTACACTGTATGCCATTTTGGACTAAAAAATCGATTCTCCTGTCTTTTCTGCTACAAAAGAAAAAATTAATATTAAAAGTATACATGTTGTATATCTAGGCATTCTATCGTATTTAATTATGGATTTTTATTAAAATTTTATTATCAATGAACGCAAAGAGACAGATAAGTACATAAGTAAACAAGTAAGTTACTTAGTAACAATTAAAACTCCTATTGATAAACCTGTCAAAAAATACCCTCCGAAAATGTGTATGCATCATGAGTTTTAAAAGCGTTTTTCTCGGAAAGGGTTGCTCCTAGCGACATCACTAAGAAATACCTTTTTAGAAGAAAAGATAGGAGAATCGATTTTTCTAGTCCAAAATGGCATACAGTGTAGCAAAAAAATTACTACTGTAAGAGGAGATAGTGTCGGACACTTGACAGTTGTGAAAGAAGATCGTCAGAGGTGCAAAAAACCATCTTGTAAAGGTCTGACTTCATTTTTTTGCATAAAATGTCAAACTTATTTTTGTTTGACAAAAAAAAAAGAATTGCTTTTTAGAAATGTACCTGTGAAACAGATGTTTTAATAAACCACTGTATCAAATATGTTACAACATTATAAATTTGCAATAAATTAATTTTTAAAAAAATTTTTTGTTCTTTTATGTTTCTTTAGACCATACTCATTTAAAAAAAAGGCTCAATTGTTTTTTTAATCATTTAAACTATACTTGGTATAAAAGAGGTTAATTATCAATTTGCGTATCCATCGAGTAGAAACAAACTATGGGCTCTATAGCATAGAACGCTCAAAATGCTATTTATTGCTTACGTTGTTTAGAACTCACACAACCTAAATTTATGACATAGACTATAAAATACATTCTATGATTTGGGAACAAAATTAGTGAAGCTGTAGATTATTTCCTGCATTTACATTGCACCAATCACGTGTTTCAAAATTTCAAATATTAACTAATAACGTTCTGTTTATAGTGACAAAATCGTAGAGAAATTAGCGGCAATTGAATTCCAAATGAGCATACACTTTATACAGCTTCATTATGAAAAAATTAATATTTTAGCATTTCCAACAAACTTTATTTGGAAAATAATGATATCGAATACACCTCAGGAGCACTTTTTTGTTTTAAAATCTAAAATATTGACCAATCACATTCTGATTATAGTGACAAAATTCCGTAAGGGCCAATATTGGCAAATAGTTGACAATTTTGCTAGGGGTATACACAGGGTGATTCACGGTGACCGTCTGGTAGAAGTATCTCGAGAAGGAAAAAAGCTGTTGAACTAAAAATTTATATGTGGCCATAAAAGGATGCGATCTATTTCATGAAAATATTTTTAGAATGGTGGCATTTCCGGGTATACCGGAAGTCGACCCCAACTTTGTTATTTTAAATGGAATATCCCCATTTTCAATTTTTTTTATTTTACTGACGATTTGAAGGTGACTATTCAAAGTAAAGTTGATATTTTCCAAGATATTAATTTTTTTAACATAAAAAAAATATTTCGGTTATTATTAATTATAGGATTCTACATTTTTTATACTGCTAATACACGGTATTGAAGCTATCGATCATATAAAATTATCATCCAAACCTCAAACAGCACAATTTTTAGCTATCCTAATCTGCCAGCCACACAGAAAGTGTTGCAACTTTTTTTTAATGGCATGGTACCTATTTAATTAAACCAGCCGATGGAGAAAACAAATGCGAATCTAATGATATATGATGTTCCTATGCTCAAAGTGAAAGGTTGTTTAGATATTTGAGGTTTTTTACTTTATCAATGGAAATTGGAGAGTTTTCACCTTATATTAGGCGCTGGCTATTGACAGTGGCCGAATAATTTCTGTGCTTGTCAAAATAAATCCTTGACAAAGGGAACAAAGGAGACGTTCCCGAAACCTTAAATTAATATTTACGTTTATTTTACACAAGTTTTCCGAGAAAATGTCTTATTTAAACATTAATGTGGAAATCTAATTAGACATGTATATATATATATATATATATATATATATATATATATATATATATATATATATTAAAATTTCTTTTTCTTTAAACTTTGTAAATAAACTAATATTCAACGTTTGAAGTTCGTTTGTCAAAAATAAATTCTGACAAAGGGAACAAAGGATTCCGAAACGTTGAATTAATTTTACGTTTATTTACACAAGTTTTAAAAAAAATTGTCTTTTAAACATGAATACTGAAATCTAAATAGAAATATATAAATATATATATATATATATATATATATATATATATATATATATATATATATATATATATATATATATATATGAAATCAGCTTAGAAAGTGCAGCTTTTTATGAAAAGTTTGTAGACACCATATATATATATATATATATATACAGCGTATTCAGTGAGGAATGGGACAGTGCAATATCTCGAGAGCGGATGAAGATTTTTAAATTATGAAAATATTTTTGTAAATATCTTCCAAGGGCGCACATTTGTTGGCACAAATATTTGAATCAACGCCCATCACCGCCAGGTGGCGCTATCTCACTTCAATTTTTTAAATGCAATGCCCTATTTTTTATTTCATTTTTGGATTCTATGACATATATGTGATGACTTTTACTAAGACTCCTACCAACCTATCTTTTGTAGTTTCTGAGAAAAAATATAATTTTTGGAATTTTATTAATTGAAAGCATACAAATTAAATTAAATGTTCAAATGTTTCTCCATCATTTTCTACACACGTTTGATAACGCCTAATTAATATAACACTAGTTGCCGCTCTTAAAGTTTCTCGTGATATGTTTGCACAAGCAATTATAATTTTGTTTTGTAACTCCTCTACATCTCTAGAAGGTGTTTCATACACTACACTCTTTAAATGTCCCCAAAGAAAGTAGTCTAAGGGACTAAGGTCAGGAGAACGAGCTGGCTACATAACGGGACCATTTGTACCTATCCATCGTTGCGGAAACACTCTACTTAGATAATTTCTCACAATTGCGCTATTGTGCGCCGGTGCGCAATCTTGTTGAAAGTACATCACTTGTCGCAGATTTACATTTACATCTTCACGCAAAGGAGGCAGTTGATTTTCAAGAAAATCCAAATAGCGTTGGCCTGTTAAGTTACCATTAAAAAAATATGTGCCAATCAATTTGTCATCTATCATTCCGCACCATACATTTATGTTCCATCTCACTTGGAAATTGGTTGCTCTTACCCAATGAGGATTTTCTGACGACCAGTAATGGGAATTGTGGCGATTAACGATTCCATTGTTTGAAAAATTACTTTCATCAGACCACACGATACGACCTAGAAAATTATGGTCTTGCGCATAATGTTCCATAAAAACTCCGGTTATAAAATTAAGTCTGCGATCTTGATCTCCTGCATGCAGTCCATGTACCAAATGAATTTTAAATGGTTTGTATTAGATTTTAATATTTTATGGACAGAACCAACTGATACGACACACTCTTCAGAAATAGATCTCACAGACACATGAGGATTATAAGCTACACATGCTAATACACCGACGGTGTGTGCTTCATCTGTTGCTGTCTTTGTGCGATTCTCGCACTTACGGTGAGGAAAATGACCGGTTCCCCTCAAAATATTTGCTACACGAACAAATGTATTTTTTCCGGGATGGCGTCGATCGAAACCTGGCAGCATACAATACTTGTGCAGCCCTTGCATTTTTCTACATTCACCATAAATTATTACCATATCAAAATATTCTTCGTTAGAAAACGTAAACATAATTATGGAATTTGAAGATGCACAGACGATTTTCAAAACTGAAACTGTAATCTGACAGAAACTTGACAGAAACTTCATTACGCGTTTGTTTTCATGGCATGGTAAATGTTTCACATGATTCTTAATCAACGACTGTGATAAGTTGGTCCCCCTTACAATTTAGTGTACAGCGTATCGCATTATTTCGCGTTATCTACATTATTTTTGTGGAAGAACAATCTTTTATCTTTCATTTGGTATAAAATTTGCTATTTTGTCTGTATCACTCAAATGTTATGAGCACTTCCTGAAATTACGTTTTGTGCTAAAATTCCAAGGATTATTTTTTCTCAGAAACTACAAAAGATAGGTTGGTAGGAGTCTTAATAAAAGTCATCACAAATATGTCATAGAATCCAAAAATGAAATAAAAATAGGGCATTGCATTTAAAAATTGAAGTGAGATAGCGCCACCTGGCGGTGATGGGCGTTGATTCAAATCTTTGTGCCAACAAATGTGCGCCATTGGAAGATATTTACAAAAATATTTTCATAATTTAAAATCTTCATTCGCTCTCGAGATATTGCACTGTCCCATTCCTCGCTGAACACGCTGTATGATATATATATATATATATATATATATATATATATATATATATATATATATATATATATATATATATAATAATGTATGTACCGACCATGAAATTGGACACATGGGAAAAATTTGTAAATTTCTGAAAAACTCTATGGTTTGTTTCTGCATGTCTGACAACCAAAATCATTGTGACATTTGTCACGTGACCATAAATTGGAATTTTGAAAATGTTAACCTGACACGAAAATGGGTCAAATTAAGATATCGAAAAATTGTATTCAGAAAATGTATTTAGAATGCAACACAGACCCCATATACCAATTTTCAACCAAATAAAAAAAAATACCATTTATTCCCCTCTGTTTTTACGAAACATCATAAAATCTTATTTTACCTGGAAATAGTTTTAATAACATAAATTACATGATTTTAGGTTAAAATTAATCAAATATTTATAAAATAGACAATTTGTGAGAGGAAAATATAGAAAATACGATTTAGCCTCGTCACTGGTTGTGTTCATGCCCTGTATATTGAAGCGCATGAGTTGATCTAATATTTTTAACCGGTAAATAAAATGTAAACGAACTAATATTTGTAATTAAAACTTAACAACACATTTATCCTTATTAAATTTAATATTGATTAGTACATTTGAAATTAGCGATATTTTTGAATTTAATAAGTTGGCTTTGGAAAAAGCAAATATTTCGGCTTATAAGGATGAAAATTATTGCTCTTTAAAGTACAGCTCATAGTTTAAAATACCTAAAATTATGTAATTTATGTTATTAAAACTATTTCCAGGTAAAACAAGATTTTATGATATTTCGTAATAAAAGCAGAGGGGAATAATTGTATTTTTATTTTTAAAAATTGGTATATGGGGTCTTTGTTACACTATAAATACATTTTCTTAATACAATTTTTCGATATCTTGTCAATTTGACCCATTTTGCGGCATCACAGTTAACATTTTTCAATATTGCCGCCAAATCTATGGTCACGTGACAAATGTCACAATGAATTTTTTGGTTGTCAGACATACAGAAACGAGTGTTTCAGAAATTTTTATAATAAAAATGTTTCCCATATGTGTCCAACTTTATGCCGGTCCCTGTATATATTTATATATATATATATATATATATATATATATATATATATATATATATATATACATATATTGGTATATATCTATTGTGCAGTTCTGTTGGGTCCATACATCGCAAAATTACGGATCTACTGCGTCATTCGGTCTATACCTGAGACAGCAGTGTTTTCCCTTTTGGAGGTGTTTCTTACTTAAAAAATACATATTTCCTTAAGAAGAGCCTATACCAGATCTATAATTCTGTTTTATTTCTTGTTCCGACGAAATCTAAAAAATTAGAAAAAAAATGAGGACGCAGTAGTGGTAGCAGAGCCTACGATTTTTATACATTTTAAGTTTTGCGACGTTAGAGGATCCAAAAATACACATATAATATACTATTTGTTTAAATCCTTACTACTACTGCGACCGACGGATTGACATCGCCGCATTGTTTTAAAAATAAATAGATGCTGTTTTATTCTTAACCCATTTGATTAAAAGACCAAAACAGTATTTGTGGATTGTAAGTTAAATGGCAAGTAAGTGAAGTAGTTTTTTTACGCATATTAATATTAACCCCAGTTTAACTCTTGAATTGTGGTACAATCTTTCATATTTATCTTTTACAACCTTTGTCCTTTTATTTCTTTAAAGCATACATTTAAAACACAGTTACGCTAGTATAAAAAAATTGCGTTTAATGCATATAAGTAAATAAGTCCAACACTTCCCATTTGACCACTTAAATCCACTGTGTGACCGGTTATGTTTCCTATTTTGATAGTAAGTTGTGTAATACTTGTAAGTGATTTTAGTGACGTGATCATCCATCCAAAAATCTCTATTTAAATTGCTACGAGAAGCTAAACAAACCATTCGTATCCAGATGCTGTAACAAACGGCACTTTTGCGTGTGCGCCAGTTCCTTCCTTCCATGTGTGCAAAAGCCATCGGGCCTAATTTTCCCAAAACCCCTCTTCATCGCGAAGTATGAAAGTGAAAGTTTCAATACAATTAGACACCGAGCTAGTAGAGTAGTGGTGACACGACCTGCATAGTATTCGGGAGGTGGTGGGTGCGATTCCAGTTACCGTTTACCTTTTATGAGTTTTTTTCAGGGGTTTTCCTTATGCACATGTAGAGGCATGTCACTGCGTATATGCACACCATGTGCGGCTACTTAGGCGAATGCTGGGGTAGTATTTCCCCCTCAGAACCCTAACTCCGTTCCTTCCGATCCTATCCCTACCACACCCATCCTTAATCCCACCATGCATACATACGTAATGTATGTATGTATGCTGGAACTCTATGATTGTGGCTAAAGGAGCTTGGAAAGCTCAAGCAGCCCGCCCTCCCCTTGAGGAGGGAATGAAATACGTGGCCTTTTCGCTTTTCTTATAATTCGACACTTCTCCGCAGAACACTTCTGCAGACTTCTCCTGCAGAATATTTCTCTGCAACTCCGCTTCACTACAGTATTTTACTACTATACCAGCATTCATGCATTTCTGCCAAAATTTATCCGTATTCGAGAAACATAAATCCTGACCTGCGCTCTTAAAGAATTTTTCATTGCAATTTTAACTTATGTTATAAAGTTTTTTCATATTTTGAAGCACAACTTTTAGTTTATACATGTAAATAGTTGGAAACACCTGTCAATTCTGTTACCAATCAATCATTTTACAATTAATCTGACGCGAAAGAGGGACTAGCGACCCATACCGAGTTTGGGCTATTAGCTGAATTACTTCGGCGGTACCGTAGATTTGTTATCGATCTTACTTCCTAGATAACGCGATCGAAGCCCATCTGAGGAAATCAAGCGTACCTCTGAAACGCCAGATTAAAATCTGAAGCAATGAAATTCTACGTATTTGGAGTTGACCGTATTTATTTTAAATATCTATAATAAATTAGTAGCACCCTTATTCAAGCTCTTGAGGTATCCATCTTGACTGTAATGGAATTACAATTTCAACACGCTGCATATCTTGTCCTACATAAAAACCTCCTGTATAATTATTTCCTGACACACATAAAACCAGAATTCCGAAAATCATTCCGCTTTATACAACTAAATTGAATTTAATTTCTACGTTTTAACTTCATTAAAATGAAATAGTAAACCGTAATTTAACACCATCCCGATTCAATAAATATTAATAATTCCAAAACTATTAACAAAACTACCGGTTTACTTAAATAATCAATTGAATTTGTAGTTGATTGAACTGTATTGTCAAAACCACATCTGCGTTTAGCATTAAACTAATTTATAAACTGCATTCCAATTGAAGATAAAACGAATACCAAATATTTCGTAAGCAAATGATTGTTTTCAACCCTGTGTATAGAGTTTAATTATAGTCAATTAATCCAGTTCTATTAACCCATTTCCGTGGGTATATACAATTATCCAGGTAATTTATGCATTATTTGCAACGCTCAAGTGGAAGGCCATCCACAGTTCAATCGACATTAACCCATTTTTTACAACGAAGATTCCGCCTCGCATTAATTGCATTATATCCACACACCGTCCTAATTATTAGATAATAATTAACGTGTAAATAATTATGTCCAAAAGGGAACTTCTGCATCCATGAAAGGAAACGAAAGGCCACGTATTTTATTCCCTCCCCAAGGGGGAGGGCGGGCTGTTTGAGCTTTCCAAGCTTCTTCAGCCACTATCATGGTTTCCCAGCATATACACATACATTAGGTATATATGCATGGTGGGATTAAGGATGGGTGTAGTCAGGATAGGATCGGAAGGAACGGACCTAGAAAGATACTACCCAGCATTCGCCTAAGTAGTCGCACATTGTGTGCATATACGCAGTGACCATGCCGCTACATGTGGAATGCATAGAAAGCTACCTCAACCTCTACTTTTATCTACTTAAGTATAAGATCAAAATAATACTTACCCGTCAAGTATAAGTGTCCATTTAATCCTGTAGAAGCCAGATTATATACACACAACCCTTATCAGCACACTACAGCTATTAAAATTTTAATTATATATTTACTTTTGAACTTATTCGTTCATAACAAAAACTTATAATAACCACTATTATTAATTTGCGTAATGAACACTGACCCGCCATTTTTGTTATGTACCGGGTAGACCAATAAGCCGATCCTCCGGCTATATCTCAGGAACTGTTTATCGTACAGCTTCGGAAAAAAAATTCTTTAGTAAAAACGGCCAAGGGAAATAGCTGGAAATAACTTTTAAGTTTCTAGCTTTACCGCTGGAGGGTATAATCTTTATAGAAAAATTTAAAAAAGTTTTTATAAAATATGTCCAATCATAGTAGGTATTAAATAAGTAAATTAAAATGATGCATAATTTTGTAAAGTACTTTTTCTCTATTTTTAAAGTAAAGGGTGGGGAGAGTGCGAATGTTTGTATGCCTATAACTTTGGTTTGGATCAACCTATTTTAACGAGATTATTCTCATTTGAAATGGCGTAGATGAACCAATTACATCTACTATAATACAATTGCATTTAGTTTTAATTGTCGTAGATAGAGGGCACTTTTGAATAAAAAATTAAAATTTGTCTATGTTAAAATTTTTAAATGGCAATACCTAAGTATTGTAAATTACAACGGAAACTGATTAAATTCGTAACAAAATGGCGCAAACCGCATGTCGATATCTTTTGTCTAACTCAAGATATAAGTAAAAACTCGTAAACATACGTAACTAGTATTGTCTCACTCTGTATTGTAGCATCCCCCTGTTACCCTATCTGGAAAAGTACAATTTGATCTTATTTGCAATAATGCAAATTCAAGAACAAAACAATCGCTACGTGATTTATCTTGACTTGACTGACAATAATGTTAGTATTACTCAAATTAATTGCCTGCGTTACTTTGACTTTACTGTCTGATATTTAATTACTCGCAAACCTCAAGTCTGATCAAACCAAGTGGCCGTCAGAGTGTGCAAGTTTACCAAATATTGAAAATGTAGTTTCTAAAAAGTATATAATCTATAAAAAATCAAGTGATTCTTTTGTGTACCTGTAAAACAAGAAATAATGTCATCAACATATATATCTATACTAATATATTTCTTGATTAGAAACTAGGAAGGTTTAAACATAATTCTTTCAAACTAAGAAATATATTAACAAAAAACAGAGGTCTTCCCATTGGATGACCTTGGTTTTGAATATAAATTAAAAATTCATTATCATTAAGTATAATACAGAGTAAATTAATTAAACTAAATTGTAACACATTTAACAAATAAATAAAAATATTCAAGCTGGACTAGACATGTGAAAATCATACCTTTAAGTCAATGTTGGTGCAATTTAATCTACTGCTAAGCCCATGCTAGAATTACAGTTGGAAATTGTTTGAACACAAAACATTCTATTTTTCTATGTAACATAAAAAACTATAAGGTAAAATAATACTGTTAAACATGTACCTACAGATATTTACTCCAATGATATTATCGGTGGACCTAAATTAAACCACAACAAACTAAGTAGTACAAGTTTGTCTGTCAAAGAAACATCATGATCACACTTTTTTGACCATTTGAAGTGGTAATGTGTTCCTTTGGCTCAAAATACCAATCACTCGTTCCATATGAATTCTTGCATGAGGCAGTGTATGAGTATCTTCTACTCCTTTGCAGAAAGTTGTTTTTGCCTCTTTTAAATGCAGGGGTAAGGAGTTTAGCATCACATAATTCAACTGAATTGTTAATTAAAAACCTCGATCTCCTAAAGCAGGGAGCAAAGTATTTAAAAATCACAATGCTCTGTAAAATTTGTCGCTGGCGCGTCCTCCATATGCATTTGAAATATAACAAATTGCTACTTGAGGTGTAATACCTATAAGAAATTTAATAGTGTGATGATGCTTTTAAACCAAACAATGTTTTAAGGTTTTGTTTGTACTCAAGCGAGATGTATGGTCACGTGATGCAGATACCTTATTTGTACCCATAGTTTTTGCATTGTTGATACCTTTTAATTTATTAATTTAAGCCTTCAGTTCATTAAAACCTTCGTTAAAATAAGATTTTAATAATTCAAGACCGTTAGTGGGATTTTCGCTTAATTTTTGTTTTGGATTACAATTTTCGAGTTTCAGTAACGCAATTTTGCTTTAAGCAGTTGAATATTCTTTCTTAGGTCCAGATTGATCTCCTTTAGCAACTTATTTTTCCAGGCTAAAGATTCCTGTACTAGCGTATTTGTTACAATATCTTCATCTTTATCGGTATATATATTTTGTAGGTTAGTTGAATCAAATTCTTGTATTTCAAAGCATTTTCTTGATTTCTTAGTTGAGCAGCTATTATGATAATGCAGTTTACATATCTTACTTTTTTATGTACTACCGGTTTTTTTACAAAAACCGCGTTGCTGTGTAAGGCGGGTTCTAACCCAGATAAAGATGAATCATCTCTCTGGTGGAGGCCAAACTTTTGGCGGGAAATTTAAATTTCAAGGTCAAAGTTTAAATCTGAAAAAAGAACTTTCAAGGTCATCATATTACAATTCTTAGAAATCTAGAAATATAATTTTCAAGGTCAAAGATTTTTGACCTGTAGGGGTATCGTATTACAATTCTTAGAAATGTAAATTCACTATAGCTCCTTTGAAGGATAAGTTGTCTATTGCAAAAAGTAGGTCAAGGTTAAATGGTTCATGTATTGGCTAAACTAACAGTAGGTCAAGGTGGGTATTTGACAACTTGAAACATCTTCTAATAGGTACTCAAGTCAAGGGCACATTTTTTCGTATATAAACCACAGCGAGGTGTGTTGAGGTCAATCAGTTAGCAACTTGTAATTGTTAAACATGGAATTAGCACGGTTAAATCAAAGCACATATTGCAAATCCTTTAAAAATGTGTGTCCTTGAGATATCGTACTAAGTACGGTGAACGTATAGTGATGGAAACGGATGATTATACTGTGTATTACCTCAGTGCTTTTATGATTATTTCAAAGACGAAACTCGAATTGAAGAATTTCAAACGTTACTAAACATGAAGGATGTGTTCATAAGTAGTTTTGGAGCAGCCGGAAAAACAACAAACATAACATTTTGTTTTTAATAGTAGTGCTACAACCCCACCATATGTAAATTACGCATGCTTTAAGGAGAATCATTTCTTAAATAGTGTTTAGTCGTAGTGCAATTGCAAGCAAGTAAAGTCGTTATCTAATTATAATGCAAGCAGTAAAACCATGTCTGGAACAATAAAAACTCAGAAGTTCACCGTTATATATGGATACCCTACAGTGTTGCAGTAACAATATGAATAACAATGTGCTGTTGGTGCTATCAAAATAGTGATGGAAGTAGTAGTAATAAAAATAGAAATGAAGAGAAACACGATGAAGGTTATTCTTCTAACACTGGCTGACCATAATTTCAGCATAAGGATAATTTATCTGAAGTGTGTGAACAAATACTTAATCGATTGTGCTTATCATAAACTATCGAACGATACTCATCATGCACAACATATGGAAATTGGATATAATACACAACTCAACCATGCACCAGTAGTGCGTATGGGTGTGGCAACTGTGGTCCAAGTAAAATGTGGTGTTAGACATGAAGGAATGGAATGAACTTCTAAGATGTCATTCATATGTAAACGAAGAAGGAGATACAATCTATGATCAACATTGTGAATTTCTATCTAGGAATCTTGGTATTTATTACAATTGGGAATTGATTAAAGGATATGACAGAATTTTGAAAACTGTTATGATGGAAAACTACAACTGCTGTTCTTGCACATTCAATGCTCATAGTGTAGAAGAGCTATTCAATTTAAAGGATATAATAAGCTGTAGATTGGAATTTCTTGAATCTTACAATCTGGTGTTTCGATGAAAAGTTCATACAAGTTGTTAATTACCGTCGTTTTCGCGAGATTGAATTCCAAGGTAGTGATGATGACATTTATAAAGACATTGAAGATGTTATAAATGCTAAGTATAATATTAATTTATATAACACTGTATGCTTAATGGAAATATTGTATTATCTTCCTGCTTACCTAATGTATAGCATTTAGTAAATAAAGAAATATTAATAACTATAATCTGTTTTTGTGATCTCGATTTAGGTGTAAGGAGCGAAAGAGTGCAGGTGGTTTAGTGAATACTCTAATCAATAAACTTCCGGTTGAATTGCATTTACCTGGTTACCAGCATTGTGCCTCTGGTACAAATTTGGAGAAACAGTTCGCACGCGGTGGCCCTGGTATCAGTTACAGCGATTACCAAGATTTAGAAAGTAGACATAAAGCAGATCTAATTGTAGAATAAAAGCTTGGGAACGCTTTAAATCATCAGATGCAGCGTTAGGTGAACAAACTGCAGCTTTAGCAGTCAGTACCACTACGAAACCATAGAGAAAATTTGGAATGGGGTGTAAACATCGATCTAATCTGAAGAAGAAGAAATCGTTATGCGATGGTGGAAATTTATTGCATTTACGAACAACCCTAGCTAAATAAATTATACCTAACGGAAACTTCAGAGACACAATAAAGTCACCGCTTTCAACGGAAAAACGTGCGGTAAAAAGTTTAGGAGGAAAGAAAAAGTTGCTAGAGTAACTCCCTTACCTAAACAAGGAGGGTTTCTACCATTTCTTATTCAGTTATTCGTAGGTTTATCCGCAATCGGTTCTTTAGCTGGCGGCGCATCGGGAATCGCTAAAGCAGTCAATGAAGCTAAACATGTCAAAAAATTGACTATGTCAGACAGATGACATTGCATTTTGTTTATTATCTTAACTGGCGTTTACCAAGACTCGATTAACTTAACCTAGCTGACATCATAAGAAATATTTTCTCATATCTAGATTATGTTACATTCATTAGAGGTTATAACCCTTCTACTTGTTATCAAGTTTGTAATTTTTACATGTGTATAATCTTAAAATTTTATTCTAAAATTTAGTTACATACTTGCATTTGCAATGGCTTCGCGCAGTAAAAGAACAAAATTATCCTTGGGCAACAAGAAATCAAATATTTTGCACTATGTTTTGGTGCCACCACCTGCATCAAAAACCCTCACTTAGAACCACCCACGATGCCGGAATTTTATGAAGATATTTCAGTTACATCTTTTCGCGATAGTGATGTGTATGAAGATTTTAGCAGATTCTTTGAAAAGTAAGTATATTTTACAAAATTTACAGTTTTTCATAATAATTGGCTTATTGACAGATACCTTACTATTTTACTCCATTATTTTTTCTAGCATTACGCCTGCAACACCATCTCCATCATCAGCGACAGCGGCAGTAGCACCAGCTCCACTGCAATATGAAGGACACTGCAGCTGATTAGGGAAGAAGGGCGCGAATCTCAGGGGTTTAATCAAACCCAGGACCCCACAACGTTTTAGCAATTCCAACAGAAGAGTGTGAGGTGGTTACGTAACATTTTGGATAATTATACAAACAGTGAGGCTGAAGCCAATCATTCCTTATCAAAGGTGCGCCAAAATTTTGCAATACACCAAATGTGTTATGTACTCTAGAAAACGTAGGCATTTAAGTTTAGTTGTTTATTCTGTTAATTAGTGTTCGTAAGTAGCTTTTATATTTAAAATAGTTTTTGTTAGTCTTAGATTTGTTTATAATATATAAAAAATTAAAAAAAAATGGTTTACTATGCTTTACTATTTACCGGAAAATATTCTCTTCCTAAAAATTCGTATCAGTTTAAATTTTAAAATAATCAGTTTTTTTAAGTAATAGTTTATATAGTAAGTAAAACAATGAAATAATTCCAAACAGCTGAAATACAGTTGAAAGTGAAAAAAAACTTGTGTTAAGGAAACTCACAGAATCATGAAAAGTAAAGTGATAACTTGTATATCAAGGGAATCATTTAATCTTGTTAAAATAGTTCCCAAAAGCATGATAAATCAGAAAATGCTGAATTAAATATTAAATGTCCTGAAACTAAACCTGCAGTTTTGTAACTACATTATTTATTTGTCTAAATATATTTTTATGAATATTAGCCGGTTTTGATTATTATTATTGTATTTAATGATACGTAAACCTTGTAAATGTGGTAAGATATAACTTTCATATCAAACGAGTTTCTCCAATCTAATTTTATGTAAAAAATTTTAAGACAGGTAAAAAGTTTGTTATGTCTCAAGTTTCTAATAATGAATTAATGAATACGTCAAATTATAGGAATTATGTAATTTGGCAACAGAGTAAGTAGAACAAAAAGAAATTAATTCGAAAATTTCAATGAGTCAGTTTAGGGAGGCCAGTCTTCATATTCCTGGTAAAATAATAAAAACAAATAAAGTGACGATTGTAAAACGCAATCACGGTTTCAAAAATTTTCATTTCGATTGGGAAGTAAGGACAAATTCAGAAATTCAGAAGTCATTTTTAGGACTTTATATACCAACTCGCCCTTAACTCCGCCTGTACCCTGCACAAAAGGACGTCTTCGTCGACTCGTGCTGAATCTCTTTTCATTTCTTAGCACGTATGCCTTTTCACAATCATTCGTCATTTTCTACACTTACACATAAATTATTTCTCTTCAGTGCATACTGTCGCCATGTATTTATGCAATAACAATTACACAATTACGTATCATTCTATAACATTTATTTTACTTAAACTTATCGTTTTTTTCATAAAATAATGATACTGTTGTCTGAAGGCGCTACAACCCACCGTTTTCGAAATAAATCGATTTGAACTTTTCATGTGTTACTCATACTTTTATAAAATTAACTAACGAATTCATTTACAATTATGAAATATGGCTATGGAAAATAAAATAACAATTGCGTGAACGTCAAAGTAACTAGTATTACAGATACTAGTTAAGGTTAGTGTCAAATAAGTTTTAAGTGAAAGTTTGTTGTTTAGTTACATTACCGTAAGTGCAAAAAGTTGAATATTGTTAGAATGGTTTCGTCTAGTAACGAAGAATATGCCGATATGCATTTAGTGTACGGTGAAATGCAATGCAACGCTCGGACAGCAGCATGTAGATATGCAGATAAATTTCCAGGTAGAAGACATCCTGCTCCTAAATCATCTACGCTTCTGCATCAAAGAATAAGTGAAACAGGGTCGTTAATTTCTGCAATGTAACCCAATGTGTCAAAATCTTCTGAGTGGAACATTCTGCACAAGGAAGGCTTGTATCCTTTTCATTTCAAAAAAGTCCAGGCCTTGTAAGCAGGTAATTTTCCTACTCGTGTTGATCTTTCCAATTGGATGCAAAATAAAGAAAATGAAGACCAAGATTTTTTTTCTAATATTTTGTTTTGTGGTGAAGCCGCTTTTACAAAAGATGGAATTTTTAATATGCACAACGCACATTATTATTCCTATGTTGATGAACACTCTCATGCGATAAGGGAAAGTGAACATCAGGAAAGGTTTAGCATTAATGTATGGATAGGTGTTCTTGGTGATAATTTGCTTGGACCTGTAGAACTGCCTAATCGTTTAAACGGCGAAGAATATCTCAATTTTCTACAAAATATTTTACAGGATTTATTAGGTGATATTAATCTGAATATTCGGCGAAACTTGTGGCTTTTACATGATGGTTGTCCGGCTCACTATAGCAGATCTGTTCGTTCTTTTTTAGATAACAATTACCGAGAGCGATGGATCGAAAGAGGCGGTCTGGTTGCTTGGCCAGCAAGGTCTCTAGATTTTTGTGTTTGGGGATATCTAAAATCAATGGTTTATTCCCAACCAATAGAAACACGCGATCAGCTTTGGAAAAGAATTCAGGATGCCTGCGACGAATTTAGGAACAATAGGGGAATTTTTGCAAAAATTCGGCAATCTTTACATAAACGAATAAATTTGTGTATAGAAACGGATGGGCGTCATGTGGAGCATCTTTTGTAGATTCAGTTTTATGTTTCATGCATGCAGTTGTCATTTTGAGTTTTTTTATTGTTAATTGTGTCAACAACATTTTTTTGTATTAAAAACCATTATTTTTTACCCGAGTTTATTTCGTACTTTCTAAAGCAAAATTAATTTATGACATGAGAGCAGTTTGAAGTTCACGCAATTTTTATTTTGTAGCAATCTTTCATAATTGTAAATCAATTCATTAGTTAATTTTATAAAAGTATGATTAACACATGAAAAGTTCAAATCGATTTATTTCGAAAACGGTGCGTCGTAACGACTTCAGACAAGAGTATCATTCTTTTATGAAAAAATCGAAATTTTTAAATTTTATCTTAAAATTGCGAAATTTTGAAAAACAAAAAACTTATGAATAACAATGTCCAATGCCCCGCCCAAGCGAGTTGCTTATGAGTACAACTAAAAAATCATATTCACGCTTGCGATTGGGCATATTCCACTAAATAAATGTACCGAACGCTACCATTTAAAGGGAAGCCATTTTAAAGATATTAGAATTACACCGATGTTAGGGCGCCATATTCCAAGAGCTCTTAGGCAGAATTTTTGTATTAAGGTAATTTACGTTAAATCGACATAAAATCAGCTCTAGAATCTGCAGCTTTCTTTTGTGAAAAGAGTTTGTAGACACCCTATATATATATATATTGCTTTTCAGGTTTCCGCTGGATATTGGTGTTCTTCCAGGTTCGGTCTCGGGTAGATTCTCCTCCACGGTTCTTAAAAGAACCGATGTTGAACTGACGACTTTTCGGCAGTATCTCATCTGCCATTTTCAAGTCTCTGTGTTCTGCACATGGTAACTGGAACCGAACTAAGGTCCTCGCGCTGAATGTCGGCGGTATTTGTATGTTGACTTTCTTGGTCGATGCCCTAGTTATTCGTCGTTGTGCCGATACTTTCACTTCTATTTTCTCCTTTTCTTCTCCTTCCTCAAACTGATTTCTCCTTTCTCTTTCGTTCGCGACTACGTGTTTCCTAAGAATAGGCTTCCAGGTCGATGGATATATCTGAGTGTTTTCGATCTCGATAGCTTCTCGGATAATCCGGTGTAATAGGTACTGTATGTTTGCTATTATCCTTGTTGTCGAAATCTATCGCCTGTGAGGTCTCCTTTACATGTTGGGCCAGTGAAGATGTTTTCTGGACTTTTTGTACAGCGTTACGATGTTCCTTTCTTCTCACATTGATGCATCTGTTTGTTCAACCTATGTATGTTCCTGAACAATCCCGACATGGAATCTTGTACACTCCTTGATCTTCGAGTTCTATTTTAGTTTTCGGGTTTTCCAGCACTTTGGATAGCTTTTTGTTAGTTGTGAAGATGGTTTGGATGTTGTCTTCGAAAAATTTTTCTGATTCTGTCAGTCGCGCCTTGTACATATGGTGTATAAAAGATAATGGAACGTTGGGACACGCTGCATACCGGAAGAGCACACATACCAACGGGTGCCTGAATTCCAAATCGCACCATCACCAAGCACAACTACAATGTTCAAGTAAAGTTTCAGATCGTCAAAGTTATTAAAAGAAAACTGTTTAAGCACTTGTCTGGTTACTGGAACCCCACCGCTATAGTCACCTTTTTCCAGTTCTACCACAAGATATTGATCAATGTATTCCGCACTGCAAACAAGTTTCATTTAAAAACATAATTGATTATCTGGGGATGTTTTAGTAATCGCTTAATTCGTATTCGATTATTAATTCTCGGCTATTCCCAATAATGTAATCTGGCACCCTTGGCACCGTCAAAATTTAATTATTATAGGTTATGTTTTCATATAAAAACTTAGATTAGGTTTTCCTTGTCTAAGTGTAAAAATGTTATCAAATATTTTAGCGAAATTAAGAAGCCCTAGTTGTTATTCAAGACAATTCTCTATTACGTTAAAAAATTATGATAGCACTGTTGCAGGAACGAGAACATTACAATTTCCACCTAAATATCAAAAACCTCGACAAGTCTGGTTAGAAAATTTAGATACAATCGATGAAAAGAAATTGGGTTTGCTCGATCTTCATCCTGACATATTTGGTGCTAATCCTCGAATCGATATAATTCAACAAAATGTTCGGTGGCAAACTCTGTACAGATTTGTTAGTTATGCACATACAAAGGTACGGTCAGAAGTAAAAGGTGGAGGACGTAAACCTTGGCCTCAAAAAGGTGTGTATCATTTTTCTAAACTTTTTCAATTACTATCTCTTATTTTTAACTCAGGTTTAGGTAGAGCTCGTCATGGATCAATAAGAAGTCCACTATTTAAAGGTGGAGGAATTGCTCATGGTCCAAGATCTCCACTCCTCATTTTTATATGTTACCGTTTTATACCAGAGTATTAGGGTTAACTAGTACTCTTTCAGTTAAATTAGCTCAGGATGATCTGCATATTGTTAATGATTTAGAAATTCCTACCGATGAACCACAGTTTCTTAAAGAGTTGGTTACAACACGTAATTGGGGACCATCAGTACTTTTTATCAATGAGTAAGTTTTATTCTAAGAATTAAAATTAAGAAATTAACTTTGTACTTTAGGGTTGATATTATGCCAAGGAATATCACTGCAGCTACTGATACGATAAAACATTTTAATTTAATGCCAGTGTATGGTCTTAATGTGCACTCAATGTTAAAACATGATACACTTGTCCTTACTAAAACAACTGTGGAATTACTTGAATCAAAAATTTTAACACATCTACATAGGAATAACACATCTAATTTAATAACAAAATATAAAGTGGATCAAGTGTAATATTGTATTCTTTCACTAATAGAACATTAAATGTTTTTAATATTATGGTAAATTAATCTTCCGCTTTTTTCTTATTTTTAGAGATGTTTGTGGAATTGTAATCAAATATACAATTTGTGAAGGTGCAATGTAAGTTTATAACTTAGGTAATATAATTGCAAATTTCTGTGATGGGACTACTTGAGTGAAAAAGTACTAGATTATTAAAATAATGTGTTGCTCCATTATCCAAACTAGTACTGAATTAACCACTTGGATGGTTGACTTCAAGTGAAGCAGTAATTGTAGTTCATCTGTATTCGTTAAGTTCAAGTCTGACACTGTGGTGACGAATAATAATTATTCACATCCTAACAGAATCTATACTTAATCTTTTATTCACTTAAACAAAAGGTAGAATTTTATCAGGATTGTGAGAACTTTCGATTTTACAAAGGATTTGTACGTTAACTAAAATACACTAAAAGGGATTGTTACATAATTGAACCAAGAGGAGTAAGTACTCGTTAGTTTTATTTATATAAAATACTAATAAATATTTATGTATTTGTTTAATTGAGAATGATGTTATGAGCAAGTGATGTACTTTTACATATTGATTACCAAAAAACATTCACTCGTACTCATTCGATAACTGTGTATATTGATATGGAATCGTGACATCTATAATTATTAGTTTAGATTTTTTAGCAGGATTTTAACAAATTCTATGAGCAATTTTATATGTTTAAAAATTATTGATTCAAGGATTTATTAATGTTTGGAGCAGCAGAGTACAATTTGAAATAAATGCATTTGAAATGATATTTATTTTCAAATTGTTAATGTTCTGTTTTTAACATAACCATCAACACAGGCATTTTTTATTTTATTGTTATATACAGGTTTTTAAGTTTTGTTGGTTTTAAATCTAAAGCACTGGTAATTCTTGCAAATTTCAAATATTAGATATATACAAGTACTCGACTACTTAATTATTGTGACTACAATAGTGATGTTAACTGTGTCATTAGTTGATTTCACTAGAACCAGGATTTAATTTTTTTTTTATAAATTTTTGGTCTGATCAGTAGGTTTTTATTAATTAACCATGTCTACATTTAGAAGGGTAGGTTTTACCCTTTATAATTGGTTGCTATAGTTACTAAAAGCAAATACGATTGTTTTGTTATTACTTACCATTCTACGAATGTAACAAATAGTATATTTTCAATAGTTGTTTTACAATTTCTTGTTCAGCGTGTTTTTACTGTTGGTCAACGTTAATATTACTACACTGACACAGTAATTATTACTATATTTACAAATAAGACATAAAATTAATTATTAAATTTTGAAATATTTGTTGATTAATAAATAAAAATCAAATAGTTTTATATTTATTATATACATTTCTATGTATTAAGTAACGTTACAAAATAGTATATTTTGACGATTGAGCTTTTTCGTATTTACTCATATGTTTCCAAGACAGTAGGATATGTTTACTGTTGCGAGTTCCAATAATCGTAAATATTTTACTTATCGACGTCTTTTACTTACTAGGTAAAATTATATATACTACCTATATTTACAACAATAAGAAAAAATTAATACTAATTTAAAAATTTAGACGTTTATTTAAACGTCACTTTTGACTTTTCGTTTATTTAGTAGAAATTAAATAATTTCAATATATATTGTTATACTATTGATATCAAGAACAGTAGATATATGAGCATAGAAACTCAATTTGGCCTGAACCAGTACAACTCTAATGTTGTGATGCTCATACTGTTTATGCACGATTATAAATTTACCACAATTGAAATTATTTAATTTCTACTAAATAAACAAAAGTCAAAAGTACTTTTATAGAATGTCAAAATTCGTTCTTGTTGTGAAATTAGTACATATAATTTATTGCAAGTAAAATGATGTCAATAAATCTTACAGAGTTAAACTCTACCATCATAACATCCTAATCTTGAAACAGATATGGTAAATAAACGAAAAAGCTCAATCATGCAAAACATAAGTATGTTTCTTCTACGCATTTGTATCTATGGAAACCATGTTTACCCAATAATTTCGTTTTCTGAAGTAAATCAGAGAAAATAGACATTGGACGAAAAGCAGCATAAACATCACGAACGATAAGGGTTTAATTGATCTCAAACAATATTGGAGACTTCACTTCGATCATCCTCCAAACATTGTCTTCAACGAGTAAACAACACTTACCATTTGTAATACCACTGATTATGCACAATAGTCAATGGTTATTCTTAATCTACTATAAGAAATATAACAATCACATGTATTTTACTTGAGTGCAACTCTTTTACCACTTCACTCTGCTTACATCTACAAAGATCCATACCTGAACAAGCAATAATTTTTCGTCATTTTATATATACACAATGTGAAAACATTTCCTCTATTTCTCTAATTCCGGTTGGAATCTTCGTCAGGGTTTTTATGATAAAATTTAGCTGACAATGGAGTAACAATAATTTCAAATTAGGTGACTTCAACTTTGTCAAAGAAATGATCATAACATATTGATAAGTTTTCTAAATCTTTTTACTATTGCAAACTTGTAATTATTTTCAATGTCCAAAATTTTTGTTTCATTATAATTCAAATTGTGCTTAAAATTTAAGTCTTACCAACGCAGTGCAATTAGATTTGACTCATACATCCAGGTTGTGTTGTATAATTCTATTTTTTAGGGTCTCTAAAGAAGTGCCAATGTTCTATTTCGATTGATTGGTTTCAGGAAAAAACTCATAGTGGGTGATACTTAAATTACCATTGTAATCACACGCTAAATGAATTGTAATATTATTGCAAACACTTTTTAAATTATTGCAGGCTCACATTCCATTAGTATAAGTAATTTAACTGTAATCTCATTATATTTAGAATTTAAATCAGTTCTACCTACATAAACACAAAAATTACGTCGATTGGGGCTTGCACCGCGATAATTTAGTTTCTTAGAGAGTTACTCTAGAAAAAGTCTTTGCCGTAGGTTCAAATCCTACGCGAAGTAAACTTTTTATTTATTTGTAAAAATCCAATATGGCGCCTATTTAAAATAAGAAAGTTGCTATTAATATCTTGGAAACCGCCATCTTGAATTTTATTTTGACATCATTTTAAGTGTGCCTCATCGAAATAAGTAACTTTGATCTTAAACTTTTTTTCATATCTTTTATAATTACGGAGATATTTGAGTTTTTAGAAATCGGGGATTTTTGGTTTTTTTAAATAATTTGCGAAACTGTTCGGAAATTGAAATGTTTCTCAACCGAATCGAACTCGGCCCAAAAAATGGCACAATATTTCCCATTTAACCAAATCTCTATCTTTAATAATAAGAAAGATACCCATACTATCCTACTCTATTTGGGTCACCCTGTAGATAAGGAACAGACTTTCTATATGCATTTTGTCCATTTTTTATAATTTTCAGAAATAGCGAAAAATAGTCACAAGTTTGTGGATTAATTTATCGAGAAAGCAAAATTCGTAAAAAAATTAACTAAAACCACTTAATGATCATACCTAGATGTCAAAATTGTTTTTTATAATGTTACAGAGAAGCTCAAAAATATGTTGGACAAGCTGCATTAGTTAAGTCAGCCTGGAACCAACTGCACTTTGTTTTGCTGCGCTGCGTAAACTTGACTGGGAGTGTTGAAAAAACATAATCAGTTAGAAAAGAATTACCTATTTAATGTTTTTTTTACATAGAAAATATCAATATAACGCGTTACATGTTATGAAAGGTATCGTTACAATTGTACGTGCATCTTCCTCGATGTCATTATCTTCGTCAATATTGTTTTTGTCACGCTGATGTATATAATTTTGATCATGGTGATCTGAGACAATTGGCTGTAACAGTGTGAGCTCAGGATCGTTGGGCCAGTTCAGAAAGACTCGTAAGTTTTTTTGGTTTAATGGGATTTTGGAGTAGCCCAGTCTATACCAAGTTTTCGAACCTCCCTCGTCTTGAAGTATATCTCGTAGTATTTTGTAGGAGTTTTGGTCTTACTGTAGGATCTTGTAACTTTTTTGATCTGTCCGAAAATACGGTCTGCCGGCAAATACGAATGATCACGTACTCGAACTATGACTACCACGGATCTAATAGTTTTGGGTGCGTCTTTGTACAGCCATAGTATGAGCATATGCATTACGTGTGAGTTTTTATTTTGTCCAGCACAACCATCTGTGAATTGTTTTACTTGTTTGATATGTGGGTCAAATTCTTGTTTTTAAGAAAATCGTGTAAAGCAGAGCTTGTTCCTGCAGCTCCTCGTTGTGCATGATTTTCCAACCAGGTGTAGAATATTGGTTTGTTAATATCAGTATCAGTAACACAAAAACAATAATAAGATAGTTGCTGGGCGTAGAATGCATCCTGGATCGGTACCTTTGGTAGCACATGAACCTGTTGGAGGTCAAAACAGTACGAAAGACTGTCGACAGGCAGTTCTATCATTAGTTTGAAAAATTGCTTAGCTCGGAATTTATGTACACGTAGACTGGTTTTTAGTTTCTCGATCTCATTTTTGTCTTTGCAATTGGTAATATCTGTTTGAGCCCTTTCACAAAACCCGCATACGTCTGTGTCATGGCTCCCGAATGCAATATTAAAGTGGTTATTAGAAACTCTACTGAAGTACTTGTAATTGATTAGCAAATTTTCGCATGTACGCTCGTTATAAATGTTCCATAAACTAGTAATTTCATATTCTGACGATAAATAAATTCGGCGAGATTTATCACGCCCGTAATAACTTTCATGTCCTCTTAAACTGGCCATAGGTAAATTTTTCACATTTTGAAGTTTGCTTAAATTCTTACAATAGCGTTTATCTCCTTCACGGTATATATATATATATATATATATATATATATATATATATATATATATATATATATATATATATATAGAATTCAGGATGCCTGCGACGAATTTAGGAACAATAGGGGAATTTTTGCAAAAATTCGGCAATCTTTACATAAACGAATAAATTTGTGCATAGAAACGGACGGTCATCATGTAGAGCATCTTTTTTAGATTCAATTTTGTGTTTCATGCTTTTAGTTGTCATTTTGAATTTCTTTTATTATTAATTGTGTCAGCAACATTTTTTTGTATTAAAAACGATTATTTTTTGCCCGAGTTTATTTCTTACTTTCTAAAGCAAAATTAATTTATGACATGAGAGCAGTTTGACGTTCACGCAATTGTTATTTTGTTTATTTTCCATAGCCATCTTTCATAATTGTAAATGAATTCGTTAATTAATTTTATAAAAGTATGATTAACACATGAAAAGTTCAAATCTATTTATTTCGAAAACGGTGCAGCGTAGCGACTTCAGACATGAGTATCATTTTTTTATGAAAAAATCAAAATTTTTTAAATGTTATGTTAAAATTGCGAAATTTTGAAAACAAAAAACTTATGAATAACAATGTCCAATGCCCCGCCCAAACGAGCCGCTTATGAGTACATCTAAAAAATCATATTCACGCCATACGATTGGGCACATTCCACTAAATAAATGTACAGAACGCTATCATTTAAAGGGAAGCCATTTTGAAGACATTTGAATTAAACCAATGTTAGGGCGCCATCTTCCAAGAGCTCTTAGGAAGTATTTTTGTATTAAGGTAATTTACGTTAAATCGACATAGAATCAGCTCTAGAACTTGCAGTTTTCTTTTGTGAAAAGAGTTTGTGGACAATATATATATATATATATATATATATATATATATATATATATATATATATATATATATATATACTGGGTTTTAAAAGTTAAGTCGGCACTATTGCTATCTTCGTTGTTATTGGTGCTACGAAGTCGGTTAAATGGGCAAAGAAGTAGCATTTTTTCCGCTCGTTACGTTGGTGAAAAATCAAAATGAAAATTGAACATCGTGTTCGCGAGTTATGTCAAAAATTTCCATTTTTTTAAATGGCACACCCAATATGCAATATCCTTAATCGATAGAAAATTAAATTCTGAACGAATAAGTTCCTATGACATTTCACCCTAATGTCAAAAATGACAAAGTTATTGATCATTTATCAAATTCATCAAGGTGGCTGTGTCAACTATTTTTTTCTATTACCATAGAGCAGAAAATGAAAAGAATATCAGACAATTGAAATAGGATTCTTTATTCTAAGTGATAATAATAATAAGGAACAACAAAACAAGACAAAACTCAAATTAGATGTTCGAAAACATCACCCTCTTGCTCCAAGCATTTCTGGGCCCGCTTGTAGACACTTTTAGTAGCCTTAGCAATGGCTCTACCATCAATATTATTGATGGCGTGAACGATGCTTTGCTGGAGATCCTCAAGGTTATCATATCGCCTGTTGTACACCACACTCTTCACATATCCCCAAAAGAAAAAATCCATTGGAGTAATGTCAGGTGATGGAGGAGGCATACGGATAGACCCATTAGTTGAAAAATATCTGTCATCAAAAAAATTGTTTAATATTGTATCTATCTGACGAACGTTATGGGGAGGAGCTCCGTCTTGTTGGAAATAAATGTTCTGCCTATCCATTAAATTTACATCATCCAAGAAGTCTTGGAGTGTGGCAGTCAACATTTCGGCGTACCGCTCACCAGTTAACGCACCCTGATAAAATACTGGACCAACAATTATCGAGCCCATTAAACCGCACCAAACATTAACACTGAAGCGTCTCTGCGGGTTACAAGATCGGTAGAGCATCGGATTTTCTCGACTCCAAAAATGGCAGTTTTTCCTGTTGAAAAAGTTGATTCGTCACTCCATAGAATTGAGCTCCAAAAATCATTATTGGTTCTCATTTGATTAATAAACCAGTGACAAATCTAAACGCGTCTTTCTTGATCTCCTGGTACTAGTGTCTGTATAGGTCGGAACTTATACGGCACAAACTTATACTTTTTTAGAATATTGTGGATGGAACCCAAACATAGTCCATTTTCTTGCACTAAATCATTAATTGAATTGTTGGGATGTGCTTCAAAATAAGCTAACACATTAATTTCAGTTTCTTCACTGATTATACATTGTTTATTAGATCTGGATTTCTTAAACACGCTCGAATTAGATCTAAATTTACGATACAAAACCAAAAAGTATCTTCTATCCGGTAAATGACGCGTAGGAAACAAATCACTGTAACGCTCACGCGCTCGATAACTGTTTTTTTGACAAACGATGTAACATTCTAACATATCACACTTTTCTGAATGGGTGAAAGGCATTTTTCTATTCAAAAAACACAAACTCTTAACTCTTTATTAGCAAACTTCAATTTGACATATCAATTCTGATGGCATTTGTGAAAATGTCAAATATTGTTCACGTAATACCAGCCACCTTGACGAATTCAATAAATGATCAATAACTTTGTCATTTTTAACATTAGGCTAAAATGTCATAGGAACTTTTTTGTTCAGAATTTAATTTTCTATCGATTGTGGCTATTGCATACTGGGTGTGCCATTTAAAAAAATGGAAATTTTTGACATAACTCGCGAACACGAAGTTCAATTTTATTTTGATTTCACCATCGTAACGAGCGGAAAAATGCTACTTCTTTGCCCATTTAACCGACTTCGTATCACCAATAATAACGAAGGTAGCAATAGTGCCGACTTAACTTTGAAAACCCTGTATATATATATATATATATATATATATATATAATATATATATATCAGGGTGGGTGTCTACTACGTGGACGGAGAATTGCTCCAATTTTGGTGTGGTAGTACATGATCATTGGATCTACATTCTAAAAATATTTAGATATATACAGAGTGATTGACAAAAAATTGCCAACCCAAACCTGTGTTTTTTTAATGCATCACCATGCATATTTTTGCATTTTTGGATTCTCTGTTACATTTAAAATAATAATATAGAAATTTGTATCTGTATCACTAACCGTTATGCAGATATCGTCACTTTAGTACTAAAATAGAGTTAACTTTGGAACCACGGTGCCAGCATTGTCACCAGGATATTGTAAATCTGTTTATACCACCGACTATTAATAATAGTCTACTAACAAACACTCTGGGAAATTTTTCGAAAACATGTAAAACTATACAGAATGACTAACTTACCCGAAATGTAATTTTTCTCATATTTTTTAAATGCAACACCCTGTATATTTTTTCACATTTCGATTCCCCGTGAAAAGTAGATACTAATTGATAGTAGGTTTCGTAGCCATGAGATATTGACGCTTTATTTGAAAATATTGACATACAGAAGAACAAATAAAATAAAATCTAGAGCAAATAAGAATATACGAATGGCAAATAAATTCTTTAACTGTTAGGAAAACTTAATTAATAAATAAACAAAATAATTCTCTCCACCTAAAAATAAGTCGAACAAGTACACATAAACGAATAAAACCATAAATTCATTCGCAGCAACATTAGAGACGAAATGGATTGAAATGCAGCTCAATTCTATTTTTCATATCTTCGCTTGTGGTGGGAGGATGTTGGTAAACTTTTTTTTTAACGTAGCCCCAAAGGAAGAAATCAAGGGGAGCAAGATCCGATGATCTGGCTGGCCAGTTTTGCACACCACCTCGTCCTATACACCTCATGGGATAATTTCTATCGAGATATTGCGTAACGTTGATTGCATAGTGTGGAGGGGCGCCATCCAGTTGAAACCACATCGTACGAATATTATCTACCTCAATATTTCCAAAATCTCGGGTAAATCATTTTCTAAAAACTGTAAATATCTTTCTCCAGTAAGACTCCCATCACAGAAAAAAGGACCAACCACATTAAAATTGATTATACCACCCTATACATGAACTGACCATCGATGCTGGTGATCAACAACTCTTAAGATGTGTGGATTAGTATCTGAATAGTGATGATAGTTATGTGTATTAATATTGCCAGTATTGTGAAAAGTTTAACAAAATTGGGTTCTTCATTGACTTTAGTAGTTACCCATTGGCAGAAATATTCACGATTTTGAAAATCTGTTTCACTTAAAGCTTGATGTTGCTCGATATGATAAGGATGCAATTTGTTTTTTTTTAAATAAAGCTGTGAACTGTATTTCTATTTAGGTCTAGGTGTGTACTTAGCTCTCTGGTACTAATTTGCGGATTTTCTATAAGAGATGTCACAACTTGAAACTCAATTTCTTCATTGAGGCTTGTTTTTGCGCGCTTGGGATAACACACTTCCAGAATTTATAAATCTCTCAGCTACATTCATAAACGATTCTTTCTGCGGCTGTCTTCTCTCTGGGTATCGTTCGCAGTACAAACGGGTAGCCAGCAAAGCATTTCTTTGAGCTTCGCCGTAAATAAAGATCATACCGACTATTTCTTCTTTGGAAAAATTTATTTTATACAAAAATTGACAAAACGACAATCCAAAAACACACAAACTAATGGAACAATATTTTAATGATTATACAAACGTCAAAGCAATAGATGCAATTGTTTCTCTTTATTACGAGCGGCTAGCCTACCTGATTTGTTTTGTTGAATTCTGTTGTCATATATAATACCACTAGAGAAAAAATTTTCTCGGCAAAATTTGCGATGGTGTTATGAAAGTGTGTTGCTTGGCAATTTCGCGAATGACATTTGTAACAAAACCACGAGCCGTCAGGCGAGTGGTTTTGGTAAATGTCATGAGCGAAATTGCCTCAAAGCAACACACTTGAATATTATCACTATCGAAAATTTTGCAGACATAAATTTTTTCTCGAGTGATATTCGACATGACTATTTCACGAGACAAATTAAAATTACACACATATTTTAATATTTAGCTTTTATTGAACAAAGAACAGAATATGTAACATAAACACTCACTAACGTTATGGAATTGACTATTCGTATAATTTAACTAAAACAAGTAAAGCCACGCGCTGTCAATTTGACAATTTTTTATTACAAAGCATACTTAAAATATTTTATAAACGTCAAAATTTTATCACTTATCAATACCAACTTGTAGGTTTTGCCAAATTTTATCAAGCAACGTGTTTTGCCGCTGAAATACGTTCGTTACTTTGGCGATTTCCTAAGTAAAATGTTAACGAGTGAAATAGTCATAGTAAATTTGTATTTAGAATATTTTTACGTAAAAGCGTCAATATCTCAAGAAGGGTCCGTCTTATGGCTATCAAACCTATATCAATTAGTATCTACTTTTCACGGGGAATCGAAATGTGAAAAAAATTACAGGGTATTGCGTTTGAAAAATTACATTTCGCGTAAGTTAATCTTTCTAGATGGTTTTACATGTTTTCGAAAAATTTTCCAGTTTGTTTGTTAGTAGGCTATTATTAATAGTCGGTGGTATAAACAGATTTAAAAAATAATGGTGACAACCTCGCATCGTGGTTCCAAAGTTTAGGTACTAAAGTGACGATATCTGCACAACGGTTAGTGATACAGATCTAAATTTCTATACTTTTATTCTAAATGTAACAGTGAATCCAAAAATGCAAAGATATACAGGATGTTCCATTTAAAAACACAGGTTTGGGTTGTCATATTTTTGGCAATCACACTGTATGTACCTAAATATTTTTAGAATGTAGGTCCAATGATAGTGTATTACCACACCAAAATTGGTTTTAATATCTCTAATAGTTAGGAGCAATCTTCCGCCCACGCAGTAGACACCCACCCTGTGTATGTATATATATATATATATATATATATATATATATATATATATATATATATAATATAGGGTGTGTTGCGGAAGATTCTCCTCGAATGATAGTGTATTACCACACCAAAATTGGTTTTAATATCTCTAATAGTTAGAGCAATCTTCCGCCCACGCAGTAGACACCACCCTGTATATAGTATATATATATATATATATATATATATATATATATATATATATATATATATATATATATATATAAAGATATGTATTGGATTACTCAGTGGTAAAGGTGTCATACTTGTAAGTGAAAGGTACTTAGTTCGAATTTGAGAGTAGTCAAGTGCTTGGGAAAAATCATAAACATATGAATTCAATTCAAGTACGAAAACAGTCCTTCTCAGGACTAGGCCTGATGACGGACGCAGAATCCGCTTCCGAAACATAGCGCTCAAAAAGCAAAAACTCTGGAAATAGGCCGATCAACTCAACTAATACAAAACCACAGTTACAAAACGCTTATAATACAGAATAACAAACTTTTATTTTAATACAGGATTTTAATTCACACAGATATTTCATTTCTGGGCGTATAACCTGTTGAGATTAAAAACCTACCATTAATTGTACATTTTATTATTAAAGTAACTCATGATCTACAAGCAAACTGCACCAATTCACTGTTACGTTCACAATAATTATTTATCTTGGCAAAGGTATACTTCCCAAAAATTAGATGACTGTCTTGATGATGACCCAGTGTACGTAAAAAAATGTAAACTCAATAAAATATGTAATAACCATTCAACAGTGCATCACACTATGAGAGAATTACATCAAGTTTGTACAGAATTATGTTCATAACAATCTGCTAATACTTTTATTCTTGTTTTCCCATCATTATGTTCCGAGTTTCTCATAATGTTGAGTGCCAAATTTAACTTTATTTACTGTTATCATCTTGAACGTTGGACAAAGAAATTGTATGTTATTTTTTCAAAATTGTGTATATTAGGACAACTTAATTATTTGATTTTTTACATTCCACCTAGTAATGTTAAGTTATTCATGCTCTCATAAAATATCACTGAATTACAATATCTTAATTTTATTTCTGGTTTGCAGTTTTACTGTAATATAAGTAAAACTACAATTCAAATTTTACATATTTCTTTATTAGTCTGTACATTACAACATGTAATTTGTCAACAAACATCCTATACATATAAATATCATCGTCAATAACACCTAAAATTACAAGCAACCACCAATTGGCGGGGCATGCTGCTTACAAATCCAATCCATAGTTGGTGTTACAACCCAACTCTAAATATAATAGCATTAAATATGAAAAAAATTAAACAGAGAATTATAGATATACTTCTGGTGGTGGTCCTAAAAGACGTTCTCGAACAGTCCGACGTAAATCTGAATAATTATTTTCACCAGGCACTTTATGCTTTTTCCATTGTTCTTTATATTTATGATATAATGTAACTGGGTCACACCTCTTATATTTTGACAGAGGTTGTGGCAGGAGAACTACAATTAAGATTGATAAATGTATGGGTAAAAAAGGTGCATTATCATACCAGGTCTTGGTTTGTACTTTACACAAAATTTACTGACCCTGGGAAGATTCTCCCAAGATTTAGAACGAGTACGAACAACCTTGCATTCATTTTTAAATAAATTTTGTGCACTTGAATTTTTGGCTGTTTGAACAAAAACACATTTTGAACCACAAGCAGTTTTAGGGAAACTAAATACTTGTGTTTGTGTTTCTTGAGTTTCTAATGAAGTTAGAGTACTTGCTCTGTTATTATAAATGGGTGAAAAACATTTTGGGCCATATGTTTGTGTTGAACCAGCTGATAAACTTCTTGATGTATCCTTTGAGCTGGATGTATTAGTATACAATGATGACTTTGAGCTAGATGGTATAGACTTTGACCTAGATAGTATATTGGATCTAAGAGCTGATTTAGCTAATATATTCGTTGGAATGGTTGCACCTTTTGTAGCAGCTACAGGCTGTGATATATTTCTTCGATCAAATATCACATTATTTTTTGAGGTAGTTAGTAAGTTAGGGCTACATGGATACTTGTTACTATTTTCGGAAATTTTGAATTTTTGATCAAATATCTTATTTTTTGAAGTGGATGGTATGTTAGTACTACATGCATACTTGTTACCCTCTTCACAAATTTTGAATACAACCCTAGGAACTTGTGTTTGAGCTACCTTTTGTTTATGTCTCCAAGATTCTGTGGGTAGTGCATAATTCACAGTGCAATTTGAGGGGTAATCGTACCTTAAAGATGGAGGAATGTTTTCCGCATTCTCTTTTCGTTCATACTTGATTAATTTTTTCAAATCTATAATTTATACAGATCCTATCAAATCCAAATTAACTATTCATCTTATACCTGTAATGAAACTTTTCAGCTGCTGTGTAGTAATGTTAACATAACCTAAATCGTTTAAATATTGTAACACTTCACGAGCATTTACTGAAGTCATTATTTTAATCAAAATTATTCAGTTATTTAAAAAAATCTTATTAGGTTACAAACTTCGAATGGCAATCAATTTCATGAAAAAAACGGTAAAAATATAAAAAAAGAGTATGAACTTAAATAATAGACGAACTACCACAACACAATGTAACTACAAGATGTCTTCTACATGCTTGAGAAATAATGACATTTTATTTATTATTGATCTGGAAACCGTGAATATTTCAGGAATTAGTAAGGTCATCACATAACAATATTGTTATTACTATTTTCGATTAATGTAAGCATTCCTTCTCTAGAAAAAGATTTTGAATATACCAGTCATGTTCTACGGAGCATTCAACTTTGTTTCGAATTTAGAAAAAGTTAAAGGATTGATTATGATAAAGTGACATTAGTTCATAAAGTTCATTAATTCGTAAATGTACAAGGTATTTAATCTCGTACCCATTTGTTCTAAAATATACTTATGGTTCTTAACTGTCAAAAGGAATGACATCTTCACTTTTCTACGATTAGGTAACGACATCTATTTTCCATTAGTGTAAAAGTATGTATACTTTATATTATCAATAAGCGTAAAATCATGGTTATTTCGCACACAAACACACTGCGCTTACTCTAAAACCCACTCTTTTATCTACACCCTCCACCTCCGCTTTACCCAGAAAACTTTTCCTTCCTAAAATCTCTAAACCTTCCGTGGACAAACTTGATGTTAGCCACTAGAATAGCTCCTTTCTTGAAGTTTCTCCCTTACCGATACGGAGCTTGGACTACGGTATCATTTCGGAGATTTTACCGTCATCATCGCTGAGATTTCCAGTCTTCGCCCTTACTCCATCATTCCCATACCTCTTTCCTGCACCTCTATAGTTCATCACGTGGATACGAATATTTTTGGCCAGGATATCCTTATTTCAATTGCCCTGCTTTCTGTACGTGAATCAATACGAATTGCCTCGAAGATAATTAACACTCCCACATTGCTTATCCGCCTGATCACCACCTACAAAGTTACCATCGACTACCTGATTACAATGAGCGTGCCTGTGTTTGAACGACATTACCAATGAGAACCAGCTCTAATACCACGACCCAAGTATTGTATCACCTACACAGATCCAGCTCCTGCATATCTGCCGTTCATACGAAGTGGAACAACTGCGGGGGAGCACATCCTACATATTTCTTTTAAAGCCAACCCTCCAGCTCTCCGTCAAAGATGGCTCTTGGTATTTCATCGCCTCCCAAATCCGACACAACATACAAATACCAGACACAGAATGTCTTACAATCAAGCACTTTTTACAGTTTCACACATACCTTTCTCCAAATTTTTCTTGTCCAGCGAGCCAAGATAAACCGTATCATTGACTTGAGCTCTTATTCCTTTTTCCAACGCCGTACGTACGCTTGCGTAGCAGGTAACCGTACAGCAATTCTATTATTAGCACTTACAGTTCCTAAACTCACTCATCATGTACATTGTAACAGATACAGTTAACGCCATTTACATTATTTTCTTATAATCTATCCGGTTCCGATACCCTTTCTGATGATCTCTTAGAATAAGTATCTAACCTTCGTCGTAATATCAAGCGCTTTAATTCCGCCATATTTAAATTGGTGGCACCACAATCAATGAAAACGGATTAAATGTCTTGTCAGCCCTATTGCGTTTGCTTCTCATAGGTTTCAAATATACCCTACCTGCATTTGTAGAACACCTTGGTACATCAATCCCAGATCACATCATTTGTTTAGCCCACATAGCGCACATGTTGGATCACGAATGTTACATAGGCACCTTCGATCACCTACCTTTGCTGATGAAACTTTATTTTGTCACACAACAAACTAAACTTTCTAACACCTCAAGATGCCGAAAAAGTCATCAACGACAAAATTTCCGTTATAATGAAAGGGATCGAGACTACCGCCCCACTCACAATAGACATATTTCGCAACTCTCCCCCACAACACATAATGAACTGAATCAAAGAGAAAAGACAAATATATCGTCAATTCAAGCCGCATCCTAACTCTAACAAGCTGACCAAAAGCAACCTCAAAATCACACCTTACTGATCGTCAAGGCTGCTTTGTTTCTACCAATGCACAAACCGCCTACATGCTCAGCCTTTACCTGCTCACCGTTTTTAGATCGTCCAATGATCTACAGTTCGAAAATGCTGTTAAAAACTGCTGGAAGACCCCCTTGAACAATTACCCAACTTTAACCTTCCCGAAATCCAATTGGACAACAGAAATCCTTTCTGACTACAACCAGGCCAAGTCACCTTTTGCTTTAAAAAGAATGTAACTTAGTCCCTTACTTTCCGACCACCTGGAAATCTGTTTGCACCATCATGCTTCCGAAACCGTACTCCGACCTAACCACTCTCACTTTCTATAGACCTATATCCTTTCTAAGCTGTCTTGGAAAATGCAAATTTCACAAAATTGTTTCAACGTCTTTAACAATTTTGAAAGATAATTTTACTATTGGTGAAGATAACTGTCAGTGTTATCCAAACGTTTAGACTGCATAACTTAAATATGAAAATACACCATATAAAAATCCAAAAAAGATAAGTATTTTAATATGTGTAATAATGGTGAAAGTTTACATTTTCATATAAAGTCAATACTTATATTTTCAAAAAGGAACTCTAACTATATTTGCTACAATGGGATATAATTATTGTTTTAATATTGCAATTAATAACTCGTATCATTACGAGTATGAGCAATTATCTGTTTAAGATTAGCAAACGACTAAGACAAAAGCAAGTCCGACAGAATCGCCATAACCAAGCGCAAGTTTGATATTTCCGACGCTTCGTTCAGCAACGCCACACGTAACAATTCTCTGAATACCAAGTGGGTCGCTATGGTTGCAAAAAGTATCAATAATACAGTTTAAGCATTTTAAATTTTATTTTTTAATTTTTAAAGCTCAGTTGGCTTTGGATTAAGAAGCTTTATAAAGAAAGGTTATATAAAATTAAAATATTCAAAAAATATATATTCTTATAAAATTAATCCTTATTCAGATATTGCAAAAATTTTAACAAACACTTAAATTTCACCTTAGGATTTTTGTCCCCAAATCATGCGTCGTATCAAACATTGTATAGAATATAATTAATTTATGATTTTAAGATCTAAATGCCGGTATTTTTTTATGTTTGAAATATGCAGCTGTTTAAGAACTTATTCTATAAAAACGAACAACTATCCCTAATAAACCCCCCTCGCCGTTGCTGAGTTTCTCCCAAAATCTAATTAACTCCAGCAGAATTGAAATTAAACTTAAATACGAACTTTTAAGTACGCACGTTTGACCCTTCTTTCGTGTATACCAACACACACGCACACACACGCACGCACGCACGCACGCACACACACACGCGCACAGGTCGCGCAAAAGTCGTCGCGACAAAACATCGTGAACATAAACATCGGGGTACTAAAACGTCTCTTCCTAAAATCTCGTGACCAAAAAAGTCGCCGAATTTAAAGGTCGCGTAGCAAAAATGTGACCGTAGTAATTCTGTTAGGTTACAGTTGTTTATCTAATCTAATTCTGTTAGGTGACAGTAGTTTCGTTTATCTAATCTAATTCTGTTCGGTTACAGCAGTTTTGTTTATCTAATCTAAATCTGTTAGGTTGCAGTATTTTTGTTTATTTTATCTAATTCTGTTAGGTTGCACTAGTTTAGACTTTTACCAATATAATAAACTTTCGTTGAAATTTTGAATATTTATTTTTTTTTTAATGTGTTTCGGCCCGTACGACGACTTTTTGCGTGGCGACCTTTTTGTTCAGCAACATTTTTGATAACATTTTAGGAAGTGCCGTTTTTATGCGGCGACGTTTATGACCGCACTTTTTAACGGCAACATTTTAGCTGCGACGTTTTGACAGGAACGTTTTGTCGTGGACCCCCACTACATACCCACGTATTCACGCACACAAACATACCCATACACATCTACACACACTCACACATATCCAAACATACCCACTCACCCACACACTCACCCACACACACAAACACACACGCACACACACACACACACACACACACACACACACACACACACACACACACACAAAATCACATCTACACGCATCCACACATTCATACATACCGAGACAACTACGCGCTCTCACACGCACACACACACACACACACACACACACACACACACACACACATACACACCCACACACGCGCTCACGCATGTACACCCACACACACACCAAAGGTAATTTCTAGTATTATCTTTGATAACACAATGTGTAAAAAGGAATGAACGATTGAAAGTTGGAATTTGTTTATTCAGATAGACACCATTTTCATCAGCTCGGACACTCAACTTATTGTGAAAGTGAGACTCTTAGGTCCGATACGAATCTGGTACCAACGAATAATAAATATATGAAAATGTAAACTTTCACCATTAACACTCATAATAAAATACTTATTTTTGGGATTTTAATGGTTATTTAAATTATACAATCTAAACGTTTCGATAACACTTACAGTTATCTTCGTCAGTAGTAATGTTTGTTAAAAATTGTTAAAGATGTAGTAACATTTTGTCAAATTTGAAAAATTCAAACATGAACATAAGCCTTATAAGGCTATGTTTATGTTTGAATTTTTCAAATTTGACAAAAGGCTTATGTTTATGTTTGAATTTTTCAAATTTGACAAAATTGTTTACTGCATCTTTAACAATTTTTAACAAACATACTACTGACGAAGATAACTGTAAGTGTTATCGAAACGTTTAGATTGTATAATTTAAAGTACACCATTAAAAAATCCCAAAAAAGATAAGTATTTTATTATGAATAATAAATATGTATGAACGACATTCATGAATCAGGAATGTATCAGTAAATAGTCAAAACGAATGTCTAACAGGAGAACATGTTTCTATCTGATTAGCGGCAGAATTCTGTCAGTGATAGGGTTGTTAACTGCGTATGAGGCAGGGTTACAAATCCTGCCTCATACGCAGTTTTCATGCTGCCTGGCGTTAGTTCCCCTCATTTAAAATATGAAGTAGGTTGTCACAAAGTTTATTTTGATGTATGTGCATCTTAATTACGAATTATTTTTATCAAGACAGTTTTCCTTTTCCGAATATGCACGGACATTTAATAATGGGCGAATGCCGCGGAAGATTCTCTATAATACTTGCAGAAGACGTTTAGTTACGAGTAGTAGTAGTCACATTGTAATTTAATACGAATTTTAGTTATGTACAATAATTATTATCTGCTATAATCAACACATTTAAATTTAAACCAAAGAGCAATAAAATAAAATGTAAAGACATATAGGTTTACGGGAAGTAACGTATCAGAAATACAGTCACGTCCGCGTGAGGGCTCTAGCTGTTAGCCCTCAGGCAGTCGTGATTCGAACTAAAGAGATAATATTTGTACAGGTGAGTGACGAAATTACAGGTACCTCTACCATGTTTGGCGTAGTGCAGAAGCGCATTGTTGTCACATTGTCATAATATTATATAATACTTTCTGATATAACTCAGAGTAAAATAAATAAAAAATTTTTAATAAATTCTAGTGTAACTATTATAACCAAAGAACAACGATTATGGTTTCAGTTATTTTAAAAGTAACAAGCTGTATTTAAAATAACAACATCAGGTAAACAAAATGAATGAATTTCGTCCAGAAATAACTTTCGCTTTTAATTTTGGTAATTAGTATTTGTTAGTTCTACAAAATTATGTATAAGAGCAAACGCCAAATTCGAAGACACCTGCGCAGAAGCCGAATATTGCATTAAAAAGAAATGGAATAATGATATGAGTGAGAAGTAGATATTATGCTCCGTCCACAAAATGTAGTGTTGTTTATTGTTTTCTAACCTCATTTTTCGTGCACGTTTTTATCAATTGTAAACAGTTTTTTTCAAAACTCCTTCCGTTTCAGCACCTTTTATTTACAAGTAAGTTGTATTTGTAATCCACAGTAATATGTATTAATATAATATATTGATTTAGTTCGTTGTTTATAATGGGTGATGTGAGTACATCGTCTGATAGTACATCAAACATTCCAGCAAAGAAGCGGCGTGTCTTATCATAAGATGCCCGCGAAATTATTTGGAATGTTTATGAGTTTCATAAAAATATGAATGAAGGTATGTCATTATTGTACGATTAACATCTGTCAGTTTTTTCACGATTACATTTCTTTACAGTTAACCTTCTTGATATCGTTGTGAAAGCAACTGGAGTATCTAAAAGTACCGTCGTTAGAATTATTAGAGAAGGGAGTGCAATTCAACATGGTGAAATAGAATCATTCAAGACTTCTAATAAAAGAATGAAAATCGCACCAAGATCATCTGTCGATAATTGTGGGGAACAAGTCATTCGACGCATTGTACACTGTTTTCATGTCACGGAGAAACGACGACCAACCGTCAATGCTATCTACAATATTATTAAAGATGACGAATCGATTGGTTTCTCTGGGAAGGAAACTTCTTTAAGAAGATTATTAAATAAAATAGGTTTTAAATAGACGAAAACCGTTGACAATCGTAAATGTTTAATGGAACAATACGATATACGATCTTTACGTTGTGCTTATATACGAGCAATAACAAAGTATCGAAGAGCAGGGCGACCCATTGTGTATACAGATGAAACATATATACATGCATCTCATACAACGCCACATTCCTGGGTAGATGATTCCAACGAAGGTTTAAAATGTCCAATCGGTAAAGGTCAACGTCTTATAATAGTACATGATGATGGTGAAATGGGATTTATCAATAATGCCCTCTTAGTTTTTAAATCGGGCTCAAAAACAGGTGATTATCACGACGATATGAACTTTATTAATTATAAACGATGGATTGAGCACCAGTTAATACCGAATTTGCTCGCTTATTGTTATGGATAATGCAAGTTATCACAACACGTTAGCTACACGGAATATTCAATTGATGCTATATTTGCGAAACATGGTCACTCTGTATGTCAACTACCTCCATACCACCCGGAGCTAAATCCAATAGAAAAAATATGGGCCATTGTAAAAGCTTGGGTGGCATCGAGAAACAACTTTTAAATTAGCCGATGTTGAAAAACTTACTCGTGAAAAGTGTTCGTTGGATTTGGAGAGCCACTGGAAAGAAGTGTGCCGTCATGTTAAAGAAATTGAAGAGGAATGCATTAATAAAGATCATATTATGGATGTCGTTCGTGAGGAATTGATTATACGTAGGAGTGGAGACTCGTCGGATGAATCTGATTTTATATCAGATTATGATAACGAAGAAATAAGTGTAGAGTAATTGTGTAATATTTTATTGTATTTATATTGTTAATTTCACATGGCACATGTGTTGTTCATGTTCTTAGATATGTTTCTAAGGCACATTAACTTCTTAAGCACTTTTTAAACACTTAGCCTATGATCTACCAACATAACGTCTTCGTACCATAACCCTTTTTATAGTTCGCAGAGTTTTTATGAATTGTACCAATTAGTATACATGTTCTACACATTAGGATTATTGTACTCCATGTAATCAATATCTGTTATGTGTTTAATTGCTTAATTATATTGATTTATATGTGAAACTTGCATACTATCTAATATTTGAATTTGATAAAACTCTACCCCCTCTATTACAGCTACCATCGCAGTATAAAACTGTTTAGACACGAATTATTTACCCTTAGAACTGTGGTTAATAATTAAAATGCGAATTACAACATTTCCGAGTAAATTTATGGTCAAGTAACATAACCTTATATATCACTGTTCACAATTAAATCAATGTTTTTTTTGTTTAAATTGTCCTAATTATAAAATATAAACATCATAATTAAGAGGTTATTAATTAAAAAATGTACAAAACGTAACTTTTACTTTTCTTACAAAAACTAATATTTTCCGGTTGAATAGTACGCGGTCACGTGATTTTTTCGCGCAGCTTGGTGTCTTCGTATTTGGCGTTTAGAGAGCATTTTACATGCTCTTTGGTATTATGGCTTAAACTTACTTTCTTTCAATAGGGAAATTGTATAGGGAATTATTTATATAACGCACAATTTTGTCGTTTGATGAATGAAACAATTATGGCATTATTTACAAGCCGATTACTTACTTAAATTTCGATTAATTAATATAAACATATAAAAATTAATAGCAAAGAGCAAATTACTCTTTTATAACAACATGACATTGTATATGATCGAATATGTACGTACTAAAACAACATTGACATAAATTCCATTCCACGGCGTCGTGCCTTATTTGGTTAAAGCGCCTGTCTAGTAAACAGGAGATCGGGGATTCGAATCACTCCGGGGTCAATGTTGCAAGTAGCTTAATAGAGTTAAATCAACATCGTAAGACACCAAGCTGCGCAAAAAAGTGACGTCAACAAAAAAATATACGTTTGAAAAAATAAAAGTTTAGGATATGTTACTTCGCGTTTGTTGTCCAAGAATACAATTTTAGATGTAAAATTTTTGAAATAAGCATAAAATAAAATCATATTTTATTGTCATAGTTACAAAATCTAGTTTTTTTAAAATACATTTGCCAATAACAATTAATCTCCTGATTTTTGACCAGATTTAAATATTAGCAGAGCATTATTTGTAATGCCCATTTCACCACCTAAAATAATGATAAATAGCAACATATTTACATTATAAAATTAAATCAACATACCAGCATGTACGATTATAAGGCGATTTCCTTTTCCAATAGGAGATTTAAGACCTGCGTTTGTCCCATCTGTCCACGAATATGTTATCGTATGAGGCGAATGTATGTATGTTTCATCTAAAATTTACATAAGATTATGCAGTAGAATGTATAGTTTATAATCTTCAAAACTAACCTAATCGGTGGTCCTGCTTTCCGATATTTAGTGATCGAACGTATATATGCACAATGCAAAGGACGTATTTCATGTCGTTCTATTATAATCTTACGATGATCAGATGTTTTTTTTTCACCTACATAAAACCCAAGATAAGCCCATTTTTTTAAAGTAAACTTCTAAATGACGTTTTCTTTCCCGAATATCCAATTGTTTCATCATCTTTAATGAGGTTATAAATTCTTTCGAATATTCATAGATAAAAGAAGGTCATCTATGGAATATTACAAAATAAAACGTTGTTATCCAACTGCTTTTTACCTGAATTGATGCTTTTAAACTATTTGTAATTGTTTCACACAATCTTGCGAGCATCTTCATATAACACATGGCGTTTTCTTGCTTGAGGTGCTTGGGCGTTATGAGATGTACTTGCGTCGCATATTATATAAAGAACTAGATTTGATTACATTAATATAACATGAAATTAATAATTGAAGTAACTTACTTATAAATTCTATACAGGCAGCGGATAGTTTAAAAAAAACTGTTTTGTAGAATAAGTAATAAACAAATTTGATACGCCGGAAAAACAAAGAGGTTATAAACAAAATTTGGCAAACGATCAGCTGGAAAGTAACGTTTTTAGAGCGCACAGTACTAATATCTGTGTCATTTTCCAATCATTACTGCATCTTTATCTAGTTTAAAAATGCGTTTCTGCGCTGGTGTCTTCCCATGTTGATTTTACTCTAACATTGCAACAGTTATTGTTTTTTTAAACAAATTTAGTAAAATAAATTGTGTGGTTTTAACAGATTCTTTTGAACGACTTAAGTTTCTTTCGTTTTCCGACAGAAAAATTTAGGCGGAATTTCAGAACGAAACCATATTTTTTTTATAAATTTTAATCTCAAATCTGCTCCTTCAGACGAATTTTCAGGGGTTGCAATTAAATCGCATGGCATCGATTAAAGAAATATCACACAATACATTATGTATTAACACAAGGTCATTGATCATTTCTTACGCGCCTGATTTATAAAGTCTTGTTGTATGTATAAATTTTGAAATGATAACTACCTAATTAATTTGTTAGATTTGTATATGTGATACTATTCCCAAGTTAAAATAAAATGTATAAATTAACATTTTACTGATTTGAGTAAAGTTAATTATAATATTTCAAATATTCTTGTATATGTGTACTACATACATTTATCAAAAAAAACAAAAAAATTAAAACTTCTAGGTTATAATTTACAATAAATTTGTATGAGTCTCATATCAAATATACATATTAAAAACGCATAAGCAGTTTAAAAGTGAAGAGCAGTAATTACTGTTCTTTGGTAAAAACAAAGAGCAATAAAATTTGCTCTTTGGTAAAAGCCTTGATTATATATAAACAAGACTTTGGGGAAAAGTTACTTAAACGGCGATAATTACCTACTATAATAATATTAAATACTACTAACAAATAAGTCACACAATCATTCATCACTAGACCAGCCACTTTCAGTGGCATTTTTTAATATTTGCTAATCTGTTGTTAATGATACTAAGGAATGTCAACTATTAGGATTTCTTTAATGAGGATTTAAGCAAATGCCATTAGCATTACATGCGCCGCAAAACTACTTATTTATTTTACTATGTATTGTGCAAGTATTTGTTGTTTATACATATTTGTCTAATAAATTTGAGTATTATGAGCTTTAAAATTCACATAGGACACAAAATGGTTCACTGTCGTTTTGTTGCAATAATTGTAATAAAGCTAAATTAACAAGTACGTATGTAAATTAATAACCGAAATAAATAATTAATTAATGTAATACATGATAATAAACGGAACGCGCTTTTGGTGGCGACGCCACTGACATGCCGCGTTTAAGAGACTTGAAGTTGGACGAATGCGCATCCAACGTTCAGGCATTCTTTGGCCGCGCGGACTGTAAATTTCGTTGACCTCGAGTACTTTAAAGCTTTGTGTTTTTTTTTTACAAAAAATAGATTTGCAACCCAACTGACTTGCAATAAAATTGTATACCCTTTAAAGCATTACACCGCACCTCTTTACATATTTAAACTGTTTATTTCTTGACATCAATTGCAAATGTGGCCCTTTTGAAGGTATTTTAAATAAATGTACAGTTGTATTAAAAAAAGGGGGTACCAGTATTAGAAACAGACGTCAAGGTCATCCTATTTGTGTGTAAAACCGGCTGTGAGGTTGTCAAAAATGAAAATCACTGGCGTTGTCAGATCAACGAAAGTATTCAGTTATTTACATACAATAGTTTAATAAAAAATAAAAGAACAATCAGAATGTAACACTATTACAAATAAAATTTAGTATTTGGTAAATAAAAAACAAATTCGCGGGAAGCGGCTTCAATGGATATGTTTTACGAAAATAAAAGTAACGCCTACGTCTATGAGTTGCATCTTTGATAACCTGACATATATGATAATCTAAATTAAACTGTCTTTCTCATACTTGTACCCTTTTATTTAATACAACTGTATTATAATATAGTTTATTTCATACTAATACGTTATAAGCAAGTAAACCCTTTAGTTACCGTAACCATAAACACGTTCATAACTCCCTTGGGAAGTTATGATTTTATGAACTAGTATCTAGGCAGCTATAGATGTATAACTGCCCTTTAATCATTCTAACGTATTTTGACAAATATTTATTTTTTATTTAATAACCAAAAATTTCATTTGCATATTTCATTTTTAACATATTTGTATGAAATAAAATTATTTATCTATCGCGGGAGTTATGTATGTTAATAACCTTGGGCAACTTAACAACCTCTCGGGACTAACGTCCCTCTGGATTGCAATCCGTTACCTTTGGTAATTAACATACCCCTTGATATGTAAATAACTATTTAAACGTTACTTTAGTGAGCTGCAACGAATTAACAGTGTGTACGATATGTTGCCCAGTCTATAATGGATAATTGAAAACTAGGTATTTTTGTTGTAAGAATTTGATGGAAAGCAGGTAAATTTAAATGTAATGTTTGGGAAGCACAGATGTACGGCGACGAAGATATGGTTGAGCTGACGTTGTTACATTTATTGAAAGCGGTAAATTATTAGTTATTCAGTGTAATAAATAGTTATTGTTATATAACGAATTTTAAAAAATGCGATTACGAATACCGCGTATGTAAATTTATGTTTTTTACGCTTCTTTTTGCATAAGATAAGAAATAACCTAGCATGTTTATATTATCAAGATATCAATAATTTATTTTATTTTATGTTGTTGGTGTGAGCATTTTAATTGTTGTTTGATTACCAAAGTCTTTTCAAGTTATGGATAAAAGTTCATCTGGCTTGTTATAATGGTTTCGACATACAGTAAAGTACCGTGCGTTTGTAAAATTGACAGTTTTACCGTTGGGAAGCTTTTCGTGTGAATTGATACCGTGAAGACATAGTATATGAATATGGTGTATTAGGCGTAAAGATGCGAGGCGTCGCGGTGGATTTTGAGCTAAAGACGTGTTTCATGCTTTGTTAGAAATGTACATGTTGAGTGTTAAGTAGTTTAACGGATCGCATTGTGCAGATTTTACGAACTATTATGCCTTTAATAGTACATTTATCGTTTTTGGGAATTTTACTTTCCTATTTAAGCAAATATTGACTTATATTTTCTGAATTTCGTCGTTTTGCTAAATATTTCCACGAGCTAGTTCGGAGCAATGCCTTCTATACCTGCGTGTTAATTCGCTCTGCTTGTGTACATTGGCCTCGTAACGACTGGCACTACATTATACTTTTCCCATTATATACGTATTACAAGTAGGTTAACGGTGGATTACTTCTAGACCACATTCGAATTGATGGCGTCCGCATTCGAAGTTAATTTAAACGCTTTTCCTGTTCTCAATATAAAAATATTGTAGTTGTATATACCTGTGTATATCATTGTCTTACAAACAACTGTATACATCATACAATTTTTTACTTCAAACGACTCGAGTGTCGTGATCTAGAAGTAAATAACCGTTGCCCTACTTGTAATACGTGTACAAAGTACGTCTTCATATCGATAAATACACGAACTTGTATATTTGGTTTACATTTTTTTATACCGTAATGTCTAGAGTTTATCGAAATTTTATGAAAGAGCTAATTTTTTAGTTAGTAATAGAAAAGTATATTATCTAGTAAGGGACTAAAGTGAGTGTTTTTATTCCGAAAGTGAAGTTGTCAGATGGCTCGTAGAGCCCGAGGGCCAATAATCACTTAAGGGATAACATGCCACTTTAGTCCTGCGGCACATACGCTATTTTTTGCACTTTCCAGTAATATAAATTTAAACAATAATACGATTAATCATTTTGACGAGTTTGTTATATGAACATGTTACTATTTAAAAATTATTATTAATAATTTTTAATTACATATTTAACTTTGAACTTATTCGTTCATAACAAAAACTTATAATAATGTTACTATTTGTATAGCAACATGTAGGTATCGCCACAGCAACAGTGTCAAGAAACTTTTTCATCTATTTTACGTTTTGAAACTAATCGTAACTTCACAGTATTTTATCGATAAGAAAATACATGGATCTACAGGTTTGGTTACTGAAGAATTAATACCCAAAAAAAGCAGAAAAATTTACGAACAGCAATATGAAGGTTTTGTTAAATGATGTATGGAAAAACGAATGGAAAACTACAATGAAAATGCTTGACTGGTTTATTTTAACGAAAAATCAAAAACGTATTGTGCTTCCCACTTTGGTCATACTACTTAATGCTGAGAGCAACGATTAATATCAAGCACCACATAGACGTTAGTAAATTTCCTAAACTTATATCCTTTTTAAAGAACAAAAATCATGCTCACAGACCAAAAAAGTCCAAAGTGCGTACTGAGGAACAGATGGATCAATTTCTGCTAGAACCTTCAGATGACACATATTTAATGATGAAGGTTAGTAATCATAAAAATCATTCAATATGAATATTTTTAAATTCACAATTGAATGTTTTGAAGCAGTACGGTGGATGGAAAAGTTCTGCTGTTGCAGAAGGATATGTGGAGAATTCCATTAAGAACAAAAAAATCTATAGCGGATAAAATTCTTGGTCATGAAAGTAGAACCCTATCACCAGTGGCTAGCACATCATTACCGACACCTAAATAACATGACATCTCTTTACTTTCCTCTAATATGCTCTTATCATCAAGTGAAAATAATCGTGCATTTAGTTTCATTAGTTATAATAATATAAATATCACTTATAGTGTTAATTCAAGTAATAAAGATTTATAATGAAATATTGCTTTATTTTTGTTAAAAACACAAGCCTAGGTACCTACTAATAGTCCCTAGGGATTTGAAACTTCACTTTATGTCCCTAAGGACTAAAAGAGACCCTTTAGTCCCTGTTATAAGGGACTAAAGTTATTACTTTAGTCTCGGAAGCGCAAAAAGTATGTTATTAACGGTGCCCCAGAATTTTGATTTAAGAAGGTATCTGCGTAGTGTACAGTATGATATGTATTAGAAGTAGGCAAACGGTGGTTTACTTTTGGGTCACGACCCACAGAGGGCGAGCACACTCGGGTACTTTTATGATATAGCAAATTTTATGAAGTATATACTAGTTTTTAAGACAAACATATACGCAGCTATGTACCTCAACTACAATATTCTTTATATTGAGAAGCGTATAAATGGTGGTCTATTAACTTCGCACGCTATTTGTAGGCTCTGGTCCAGAAGTAACCCACCCACCGTTAACTTATCATTATAGTATGTGTACAAATGATATGATCTACCGTACGCTCTACGAAAATTTTCAAATGGCCAAATCGTGACCATCTCAAAAAGTCGTTATAATCTTTGATTATACAATAAGTACAACGTGATCAATCTCAAGTGTACTGTAGTGGTATGACAAAAATCCCTAGTTGTTAATATTGTTGTGTTTTGCAGTTGGCTGCTTTGGATTTTTAGTGTGGTTTGAGTCGTTTTAGTTTGTGTCAGTTTATGTCATATTATACCTTCGTTTTTCACTTTTGTATTTTCTTGGTGCCGAAATGTTACAAAATGTATTTGCGAATATGCAACGTAGGGTGAACTTATGTTTACAGTTTAATGGCGGTCATTTTGAACATATGCTGTAAAGAAAAGTGTGATAACTAATGTGTACGTAAGGAGTTAAAAAAATTTGTAAAAGACATTGTCATTCCATAAACATGTACTGTAAATTTTATTTAATTATAATGAAATTATAACATTTAAATACTTAAGATTTATTATTTTGTAATGATGTAATCCAATCATTAAATCATATTTTATTTATTTTGTTGTATTTTATAAGGATGCAGTCTAATCAAATACAAAATAGTCATTATTTAAATTAAGATAATATTTTATAATATGTGTAAGTTAATGACCTTCATACAGATTTGAAACTGATCGCAGTTTTTACTCGAACCATGCTCTAGAGTAGCTAGAGCAATACAGCTTCTCACCAACCTATCAGTAGCACCAACTTAAATATTTTGATCACGTGGTATACATTTGAGATTGATCACTCTTTATATATAACTAAACGCAGACACACCCTCAATTTAGCCACAACTAGATCCATTTGTGGCTTGGTTATGCATAGCCCCAAGGAGCATTCACTTTATTTTGTAAACACTAGAGAGGTCAACAAAAAAATAATGTAAAACATGATTTACTTACTGCAAAACACCAAATCGCTGGAAAGTATTTCTTAATGAAGGCTTAGTAATGGATAAATACGAAGTCATAGGGTTGTTAGGAGAAGGTTCTTTTGGCAGAGTATATAAAGCAAATAAAGCTGGAACGTCAACTGTTGTTGCCTTAAAAGTTATCACTAAGGTACAGAAGTGATTAGTAAATTCTATATAAGATATTAAAAATTATAAATATTTTAGAGAGGAAAATCACTTAAAGAAATAAAAGGTTTACGACAAGAATGTGAAATACAGCGAAGCTTGCATCATCCCAATATAATACAAATGTTAGATTCATTTGAAACTGATAATGAGGTTTGCTTTTTTTATAATTTTGCTTATTGAAATCGTTTTATTATGTACCTACATTTTGTTGATATTATTACATTGCAGATTGTTGTAATAACGGAATTTGCTCATAAAGAATTAACTGTTATTTTAAGTAAAGAAGGCTATTTACCAGAAGATCGGGTCCAGAGCATTGTTTGGGATTTAGTATCGGCCTTATATTATTTACATTCACATCGTGTTTTACATAGGTAACTATCTATATCTGAGCTTACACTTTTTTGTTTATCCCTCTCCATTGGACATTGCCAACGAAAGAACACCAAAATTAATCTTTATTCTTCGGTAACTAAAGCTTTCTAAGAGATGCAGTTAGGTTTACATTATATTAAGGTCAAGCTGTTCTTATTAACCCTACATTGTCCACATTATTTAATAGTACGTTGTAGTCAACGATACGTAAAATTTATGTCTATCTATCATTTTAGTTATTACAGGATTTAAAAGGAATTTATTTACATTAAAATATATTATTTTGCTAAAAATGGTACTTATCTTTGTATTAAACCAAAAATTGCATGTCTGCATTCATCAAATTTAAACTAACGTTTATAAGCAGCAAATACACATAACAGTAAGCCAAATAAATAAACTTTTTGGTTAGAACTGTGGTCATTAACAGGCTAAGTTTAGCTTAATGTACTAAGTAAAGCACTTAGGAAGAATGATAGGGGGATATTCAATTGCCAAGACATGCAAAATAAAAAAATTAACTATGTACATTCTCTACACAGTTCACTTGTTTTAATTTGATTCTCCCACATAACTCCATAGGACATTCACTACGCTATGTTGTGGTCTCTAGCTTTTTTAGGGAATTACATGACTTAGATTAATAGAGCAGTGTGCTTAATTATTCCATATACTGGCTGATATTCTTGTAGTACCTATCCGTTTCAGAGATTTGCTATTAACATGGCTATTCTAACTTTCTTGGCTGCTGTACGGAAAAGTTACATTGTAGTTAGAGAGAACTACCATTTTCTTAGATTCTGCAGCCATGATATTCTTCTTTGTCCTGGGCCTTGCCTTCTGTACACTTTCCCCTGCAGAATGAGTTATAGTAGGCCATATCTATGTTCATTATGCATTACGTGACCCCGGTATTCCATTTTGCGTTGTTCCATAGTGATAGGTATTTCACAGTCTTTCTGCATTCTATACAGTACTTCATTGTTTGTACTCCGGTCGACTCATGAGACCACATTTCAAACACCTCTAACTTCTTGGTACATGCCTTGGTCAATGTCCAAGATTCCACTCCATATAGAGGAACCATGAATACATAGCAGCGCAGTAAACGAATTTTTACTTGTAATAGTCGTGGCTCTTAAATATTGTGCTCCTTCTCATGAACGCTGCCCTGGCTTTTTCAATTCTTTGTTTTATTTTAGTTGAGTGATCCCAATGTTCATTTAAACTTGACCCCAGGTGTATGTATTTTTCGACTCTTGTTATCTGTTGTTGGTTAACTATTTGACATCCCGTCGGTATTGGGATCTTGCTGATGGTCATATGTTTAGTTTTTCGCATGTTATAGTTCAGACCATAGTTTTGGCTTGATTCTGCTATACGTGATATTAGGGCTTGTAGACCCCTCTAGGCTATCTGACATTATAATTGTGTCATCGGTGTATCTTATGTTATTCAGATGTTCTCCATTAATCAGTATTCCCTCATCGATATCATCTAAGGCTAGTTTCATAATGTATTCGCAATAGATGTTAAAAAGCAGCAAGGACAGCACATAGCCTTGTTTCATGCCTCTTTCTATTTTGATCTCCTCAGTCATTTGATTAACTATCTTGATAGTTGCTGATTGGTTATAATAGATGTTGTTACTTATACATAGATCTTTATCATCTAGACCAATTGTTTTTAAGAACTGGCTGATGAAGACATTTTTTCAAAATTCTTCGTAGGTTGGCAATGTAGGTTTAAATGATGTAATGTAATTGAGGGACCAAAATAATCTTATGAACCTACCTTAAAGGCTACTGGCTACAATAGTGAAGTAAATTTTTTAGGGATTTAAAACCTCAGAATATTTTACTTGATCAAAAGAATAATGCAAAATTGTGTGATTTTGGATTTGCGTAATATGAGCACAGGTACTCATGTGTTAACATCTATTAAAGGTAAATACTTAAAATGAACATAGAATGGTTTTATTTTCAATTTACGAATTAGGTACACCTTTATATATGGCACCTGAGTTGGTAGAGGAGCATCCATATGATCATAATGCAGATCTTTGGTCATTAGGATGCATAATTTATGAATTGTTAGTTGGAACACCACCATTCTGTACCACTTCACTGTTACATTTAATTAGAATGATTCGACATGATCAAGTACAATTTCCTACCTTTCTTTCTGACCTTTGCATTTCATTTCTTAAGGTAAGTATCAGAGTATTTCTACAGATTCAAATATGCATGCTAATTTGTTTTGAATGATAAATCAATATTTTGTAGGGTTTACTTCAAAAAGATCCTGGAAAACGTGTAGCTTGGCCTGATCTGTTAAAACATCCATTTGTTAAGGGCCATGTTTTAGTTCTAGATGATATACCTCAAAAACCACTTACGAGACCAATGTCAATAGATACCTTACAAGCAAAGGAACAGCAACGGAAAGATTGCTTAAATCAAAAGGCGTTAAAAAAGTATGTATTTTTAACAGCGAGTCAGATCATTATGTAATGAAAATAAGGTGTGTAACGTAGGTGTAGTATACAAAATTTTGAAATAATAAAAAGTAAGTTATCCAATAAATACTAACCTTACACCACTTATAATTGTGCCTTTGGCTCATCGGTAGATTAATAGGGTTGGTTCACTAAAATGATTTGTTAATTACCACTTACCATTAATAATAAAGAATGTAAAAAATGAATGAAGTTATCTCGGCGCCAAATTGTCTTTTTTAATTATCGGGATCATTAAACCGACTTGACAAAAATGTAAAAATAAAAATATACAGACTATGTTTATTGAATTAAATGTAATAATGAAATAATGAAGGTCTTACAATTATTCTTAAAGTACTAAATAAAACACTACATAAATACCTTATAAATTTTTGTACACAAACTTTTCTTTTGACAACCACTGGTATCTAAATATGATTACGGAGGGTTAACAGGATGAAGTCATTCTTGCGTCATCATGGTGCAATCTTGACATAATGTTATCAGCCACACCCCAAACTGAATTATCTTTAAAAAATCCGTATAATTTCTTCTTAAAATTTTTAAATCCACTTCTTATTGCATTATTTGGAAGTATCCATTCACAAAAAAAACTGCGATCATAAAACGAAAAATGTACGCAACAATAAATTCAAATGCGTACTTAAAATGCAATTACGTTGTAAATTGAAGTAATGATACACGTGTAATTAAAGTAAAAACGTTATTAAAACGTAAAGAAAAACGCCTAAAAAGAACAAAATGCTTTAAATTTTATGTAAATGTATTAAAATATCTCTTACCACCAAATTGATGGCGTTTTCACATAAATTTAAATAAAATCAAAAAGAAGCAGCTTCATGCTTGACATTAAACAGGAAGTGAAAATGGAGGATTTCAAGTAGATAATGAGGTCATGTGTACAAGATATCAGCAGATTAACTTAACGCAGTCGCGTTGCTTATAGAATTAAGTCACGATGCATTGCGCAACTCAATGACTAGAAAACAGTTTATGGGAATGTAAATCTCTACAAAAATAGGCACTATGAAGATATGCAAATTAAGTTGCCTACCTCATACCAATATTGTAAAATAATTAAAATTTTCTTGTATTCAGAACTAAATGAAGGAAAGATCTTAAATTGAGGTATATTTTATACATCACAAAAAGAGTTGTTACAATTAATACTAAAAAAAATTAGATTCATTTCAACTTTAAGTTAAATTATGTTTCCAATATTTATTCATTTAAGCCCACCAAGCCACCAACAGAGTTATAATACTCTGATAAAAGGTAAACACAAAGGTGCTATAAAAAATTATACATGATGATTTCATTCATTCATTTCTGGTGTATTACACTACACACCACTACTAATGCCAATTGAACCTGTTCGCAGCACCATGTCGTAATCTTGTAATGTTTTATTTAGTTATTTAAAGTAAATTAATTATGCTTTGAGTCTGGGATGATTCAATAATGACCATCATGCATACACTTTGGTTCACGGAAACTGTATACACTTAGATTTAAGTTGTGTAACTTGTTCTTTAATGTTACTGTCATTGTCATCCAACCATCAAAATATTTTGACATTCATTTGAACGTCAACATTTTCAAAAAGTTCATTCATTGCAATATGCCTCACCAATTAAGCGAGCACGGTATTTAGCATCAAAAATGAAGGAACGAGGAGATTTTCAGCCGAAAATTGGATCTGGAAGGAAATGACGCCAATATGCCGGACTGCTTAATTTTTAAGAGCGCACCCTTGAATGTACTGCTGCAGCTATAACTGCAACCAACTTTCCAGGAATTAGACCCACGGCTTGTAGACAAATTAATGCCTCATAATTGCTGAAAAAAGCTTTGCTTTCGTTTGAATGTAAGCAATCTCGAATTCCCTGGTGTATGTATTTTTCGACTCTTGTTATCTGTTGTTGGTTAACTATTCGACATCCCGTCGGTATTGGGATCTTGCTGATGACCATATATTTAGTTTTTCACATGTTACAGTTCAGACCATAGTTTTGGCTTGATTCTGCTACACGCGATATTAGGGCTTGTAGACCCTCTAGGCTATCTGACATTATAATTGTGTCGTCTGCGTACCTTATGTTATTCAGACGTTCTCCGTTAATCAGTATTCCCTCATCGATATCATCTAAGGCTAGTTTCATAATGTATTCGGAATAGATGTTAAAAGTAGCAAGGACAACACATAGCCTTGTCTCACGCCTCTTTCTATTTTGATCTCCTCAGTCATTTGATTAACTATCTTGATAGTTGCTGATTGGTTATAATAGATGTTGTTACTTATACATAGATCTTTATCATCTAGACCAATTGTTTTTAAGAACTGGCTGATGAAGACATTTTTTACAAAATTCTTCGTAGGTTGGCAATGTAGGTTTAAATGATGTAATGTAATTGAGGGACCAAAATAATCTTATGAACCTACCTTAAAGGCTACTGGCTACAATAGTGAAGTAAATTTTTTAGGGATTTAAAACCTCAGAATATTTTACTTGATCAAAAGAATAATGCAAAATTGTGTGATTTTGGATTTGCACGTAATATGAGCACAGGTACTCATGTGTTAACGTCTATTAAAGGTAAATACTTTAAATGAACATAGAATGGTTTTATTTTCAATTTACGAATTAGGTACACCTTTATATATGGCACCTGAGTTGGTAGAGGAGCATCCATATGATCATAATGCAGATCTTTGGTCATTAGGATGCATAATTTATGAATTGTTAGTTGGAACACCACCATTCTGTACCACTTCACTGTTACATTTAATTAGAATGATTCGACATGATCAAGTACAATTTCCTACCTTTCTTTCTGACCTTTGCATTTCATTTCTTAAGGTAAGTATCAGAGTATTTCTACAGATTCAAATATGCATGCTAATTTGTTTTGAATGATAAATCAATATTTTGTAGGGTTTACTTCAAAAAGATCCTGGAAAACGTGTAGCTTGGCCTGATCTGTTAAAACATCCATTTGTTAAGGGCCATGTTTTAGTTCTAGATGATATACCTCAAAAACCACTTACGAGACCAATGTCAATAGATACCTTACAAGCAAAGGAACAGCAACGGAAAGATTGCTTAAATCAAAAGGCGTTAAAAAAGTGTGTATTTTTTAACAGCGAGTCAGATCATTAATACTAAAAAACATTAGATTCATTTCAACTTTAAGTTAAATTGTGTTTCCAATATTTATTCATTTAAGCCCACCAAGCCACCAACAGAGTTATAATACTCTGATAAAAGGTAAACACAAAGGTGCTATAAAAAATTATACATGATGATTTCATTCATAATTTCTGGTGTATTACACTACACACCACTACTAATACCAATTGAAGCTGTTTGCAGCACCATGTGTCGTAATCTTGTAATATTTGATTTAGTTATTTAAAGTAAATTAATTATGTATTGAATCTGGGATGATTCAATAATGACCATCATGCATACACTTTGGTTCACGGAAACTGTATACACTTAGATTTAAGTTGTGTAACTTGTTCTTTAATGTTACTGTCATTGTCATCCAACCATCAAAATATTTTGACATTCATTTGAACGTCAACATTTTCAAAAAGTTCATTCATTGCAATATGCCTCACCAATTAAGCGAAACCCAAAAGGCCGCTATTATTGCCAAGTTAGAAGATGGCTGGTCAATAAGAAGACTCTCTGCTCACCTAGGTATTTAGGATCAAAAAATGAAGGGAACGAGGTGATTTTCAGCTGAAAAATTGGATCTGGAAGGAGAAAAATTTCAAATGACGCCCAATATGCTGAACTGCTTAATTTTTTAAGAGCGCACCCCTTGAATGTACTGCTGCAGCTATAACTGCAACCAACTTTCCAGGATTTAGACCGACGGCTTGTAGGTAAACTAATGCCTCAGAATTGAAAGATAATACAAGCTGAAAAAAAAAGCTTTGCTTTCGCTTGAATGTAAGCAATCTCGAATTATTTTTGCGCCTAACTACCTGAATCGCAATTTTGACTTTTGGGAACGAATTATCTTTACTGATGAAAGAGTTTTCCAACCGTACAACGACGAGCGTGTGCGTGTTTATAGGCCACCAAACTCAAGATATCATGAAAACTATATATCTGGAATTAATAAATGTGGTAGGTTCCCAATAAATGTGGGCTTGGATGAGTATCAATGGGCCTGGTGTTTGCTGGAGAATTGGTGCGAGGTTCAACGCACAAACTTATCATCAGATTTTGAATAATGTGAAGCTACCATCAGTAAACCAAATTTCTGGCGAAAACAACTTTGTCTTTCAACAAGATAACTGTCCGATCCACACGGCAGGTCTAATTCAATAGTGGTTTGAAGATAATAATATTGAGACTCTACCATGGCCATAGTCCAGACATTATGCTTAGAATTTAGAATATTTTGCGCCAACGCAGTACTTTTTGATTTGACTCACACATTTCGCTTAGAATTTAGAATATGTTGTGCCAAAGCAGTACTTTTTGGTTTGACTGGCACATCTGATTTGTAGGTAGCCCACCGCGAAAATTTTATTATTATAAACAGGTTCAAATCGCAACCGTTACCGCGATAGATGGGTTAACGGGGTTTGATATATTTTGTGTATATTAAGTCGTAATTTGATGTTTTCTGGATATTTTATTTTCTGTATTTTACATAATTGATATTTGAGTAATGGTTGAAAAAAAACACATTTTAGGATAGAAACAGATGTTTGCTCGAACTGCCTTTATTGATGGGGCGTAACGAATCATTGGAAATTCTTATGTGCACATTCTTGATGTAAAAATGTCACTAGTTAGTAATTACGTCGGTACACACTGCAATCAAAGACGTCGTTTGGTACTTGGAAACTCGTGACCTAAATGTAGGGTTTGTTACGGACGAATGCATATTTTTAAAATTAAGATGTCGTTCCATAATTAATATGGAACTGTTCCAACATAATAATGTTTTGTTTTTTATTACTTTTGAAAAATGGGGGTTGATTCCGGGAGTAAAGGTGGTTAGTTTTGAAACCGGGGAAAAGGGGAGGTAGTGTCCACGGAGCCAGATCGATAGGGTTAATTCAATACCTCCATTGTAAACAGTTTGTCTTTAAAATAATTCTTGTGTGTACGTTTTCTTTTGGATTAGCCAACGCTTATTTGCCTTTTCTTTCGGATGTTAGATTTAATGTGTTTTTCAAATATTAATCTATAAATAACAGTCGCCCTTTTTGAAGTTAAACCGCGTATGTTAACCATTTGTGTCTGTCATCAATTCAAGTGTAGGTAGGTATTTTTATATAAATTAAGGCGGGCAGCAAATGATTCTACAAGCCTATTAAACCTATTAAAAATCCAGCATTGCCTTGCAAAGGTATCTTATTCGCACGCGGGCTCGTTAAGCTGAAATCTGCTAAAATAAAATACAGTACAGGGCTCCCTCACTCTTGTGTTTGTATGAATTAGCATTGTTGTTCGTTGTTTATATTGATATTTGTGTAGAGGTGGGCTGGTGAACGGGTACATGATGCCGCAGGGTCATTAATTGTGAAAGGCAATTGCCCAGTGGGCACGCATTCACGGGTCCAGATAACCATTAAACACCTCGAATTTTGTTTTTATTGTTGTATACATGAATTTGTAACCTGAGAAAGGGGCTCTGTGTTTTTCTAACGCACTCAAACATATATCGGTCACGTGTTATGATTTATTTATAACTTACCCTTGTAAGACTTTGTTTTAATGAGTTTTTTGTCAGTTTGTTAAGTAGAATTATTTGCCTGCGAACTAATTTCTCTTTATATGTAATTTCTTGTAACTGTACGTATGTATTTTATGTTTTAGTAGTCACTAAACGATTGTGTATGTGTAAATTCCTTATCTATTTTCTCTTGTACTTGCCTTTACCTTAATATCACCTGTGCAATTTTACTGTTGTATTTTATATGTACCGTAATTTGCTTTATTGTTTTATGTGCTTATTTACTTAAAGATCGACATGCTTGGTTTTAAAGGGCCACATGTTTGGTATTACGATTTTATTCTAATTTATTTATGACGCAATTGTGGGTGGTTTTTTGTTGTGTCTATGTGTAACTAAACTGCTTTTTATTTATTTTCTCTTCATGTAGAAAATTAAAAATTACTGCTTTATTTAGGAACTAAGGAAATTACTGTGCATATCGTTTTACTAGTACATGACAGAGCTATTTAATATACAGGGTGGCCATGTATGTTTCTATTGGGAACAGTGAGTTTTAGTTAAAAAACCATAAGTTTTAAATTTGATTGTTAACAAACTTCACAAAAATTAATTATTAGGAAAAATAATATTGTGGGGGTAATTGTGCGTCAATTATCTATAATTTAGATGACGTCATAATGGTCTAAAGTTAAAAAAAAATTAAATTAAAATGGCGCCTGAGTTGATATTTGACAGATGAACTGTATGTATTTGAAGACCTAGATTCCAAATATGTAAAAATATACAGGGTGATCCATTTAAATTTTTAGCTTTTGCGCCATTTCCGGTGAAACCGGAAGTCGGCCATATTGTTTTTTATGTAAAAATCCCAAACTTTGAACAAAATCTAACAACCCGTTCAAAAGTTATAGGGGTGGCCTCTATTTCATTTACACCCGGTATAAAATATGTTATTTTTATAATCCCGAGATTATTAAATATGTATACAAAAATTCATCCTGAAGTTTTAAAATCCCATATGCGAAATGACGCGGGGTTGATCATTAAGAATTCAGTTAGATATCTAGGTTGATTTGCTGCCAAGGTTTTGCTACGCATTATGTCCCAAGGGATTAAAATGACTTTTAATCTCTACAGGTGATATTTCAATCCATAGAAACATGGACTAAAACAGTATATTTTATCTTTGAGTGACAAAATAGTATATTTCAAACCTAGGTAAGAAAGTTGCATACCGATCACAAGTTTATATAATGTGAGGTCTGCAATAGTAATTTCTACCGAGGTTTGAATACTATTTTTCTCCCGGCCGGTCTCATTATGGTATAATTATTCATATTAGAAATTACAAACCAGCCGTGTGCTCGATGGCCAGTTTCTATGCATATTTCGTACTTTTATTTTCAGGTCGATCCGTGACATTTCCCTTTTAATAAATCAACGCTTAAATCAGTAAAAACTTATATTTTTATTAGGTGCTTTCGAAGTTTTTCAGAAGCCTAAATAGGGGATTAATTTTCAAAAATCCTTTCTTAGTGCTCATCTACGTTATATAAGGAACTCCTGTGCCAAATTTCATGCGTGTAAACCCACCGGTGTAGGCTATACGTTGTCTGTCAGTCAGTTAGAGTTTCAGTAGACGAGGACCAGCGCGCGCACTTGTGACGTTTCCGCGTGTGACCGGCGTGACCGATGGGGTTGAAACTCCAAAAACCCATATCCGAGTCTGCGGAACACATATGCCAAATTTCAGCTTAATTGATAAAACACTAACGCGCTCGCTACGCGCGCTTGCGGCACTGCCGCGTCCGATCGGGGTGAAACTCGTAAAACGCGGATCCGGATGTTAGGGGAACACGTATGCCAAATTTTAGCTTTATCGGTCACACCCTGTGTGAGGAGTTCGACTTAGCACGTACAGACACACATACAGAATAGGCGAATTAGATTGTTGGATGAATTTAGTAAAATAAAAATCTTTAAAATTGAAGCTTTATCAAGTGTGTGTGTTTTGTTTTGTATCAAAACAGCTTGGCAGTTTAAAATGTCAAAGGAAGAAGTAATATCTTGTACGCCTCCTGAACTCCACGCGGCTGACCTGGCCTCGGTTGAAAATTTACTGCCCAAGACCTCTAAACGCAAGTGCAATAAAACTTACACCAATATCAAATAATGGTGTAATGAGAAAAATGTGACCGAAGTAAGTGAAAATGTTTTGTTAGCGTACTTTAAACAAAAATCGTTAATCTATAAATCATTCACACTTTGGTAATTTTATTCGATGCTTAAAAATACCATACAACTAAAAGATAACATCGATATATCGCAATTTGTAAAATTGGTGACGTTTTTAAAACGCCAAAACGTTGGCTACAAACCCAAAAAATCATTGGTATTAAATATATATCCCAAGTCAATAAATTTTCGAAAGAAGCATTAATTGCCATAAAAGTAAATACATGTATTCAGTTTTTAATCTACTTATAGAATTATAGGCTGCTTTAATTATGGGTGTTGCCGGGGCTTGTAGAGGCGATGAGTTTGCAAAAATTAGTATCCAGAATTTGAAGGTAAAGGATGACATTGTTGTCAACATTTCCGACTCAAAAACTGGGGTTGCTAGGAAGTTCGTGATTATAACAAAGCAGCCAATTGGACACAACACCTTCGGTACAACGCCTGAAAAAATTGCGAAACTTTTGAAATTGGAAAATGCTTATCTTTATACTAGACATTGCTTCCGTAGAACGTCCGCAACTGCACTTGATTTGGGCGGTGGTGGTGGTGATGTTTTAGATCTAAAGCGTCATGGGGGCTGGAGATCGTTAAATGTGGCCGAGGAGTATATTGAGAACTCCATAGAAGGGAAAAGAAAAATAGCTAGAATGGTACAGTCAGAACCAGGTCCATCTTTGACATCAACATCCACAATTTCTTCCGAGATACTTGATGCTCCTCCACAAGAAGTTCTACATATTTAAACCAAATTAATGAATTAGATTCTAAATTTCACATACCCCTTAATAATTTAAAAACTGTAATTACATTCCAAAATTGTACAAATTGTAATTTTCAATTTCATTTTAATTCGCAATAATGTTCTTTGCTAGATTTTTTGGTTGAACTATTTGTTTACTTCGTTGTTTTGTCCATATCTCATGCTTGATAGAAACGAAATGTAGGTCAGAATTGTCATTTGTTAGTTGTCATATTGTTGGTACAATTGTCAGCGTAAGAAAGATATCAATTCCTTTGCACACCTAGATGCAAAATGAGACTTTCAAACCTCAAATGAAGTGAGCAATGCCTATTTTTCTAACCGGCCGGGAGAAAAAGATTTTACTGCATTCTCATTTTTACCTTCCAACCTACATATACATATCTAGGTGTAGAAGGTTATGCAATCGACTTTTTGTTTCACTATCGCTAAATCGACTTATTCGATCATTTTACAACTTTTGGCCAAGTTCCGCCAAGATCAGCCATGATGTCTGGATGTCTGGGTGTGGAGATGTATGTTAGCATCCACGATAACTCCAGAACGAAAATATCTACCTACTTAAAAGTTTGTATTTAAGCTTGTTTTTGTTATTTGGCTTGGAGCTGATCAGATTTTGGGAGAAATCTAGCGGAGAAGAGGGGGGGCGGGTGTTTATTAGGGTCAGGTTTTGGTTTTTATCAAGTATTTCTAAAACAGCTGCATAATTCATAGATATAAAAATACCTAGATTAAACATATCTATTAGTTATGTTCTATGCAATTGTTTGATACGACGCGACGGGTTATTTCGCCGTAAAAAAATTCATAAGGTAGAATTTAAGTGTTTTAGTTCAATTTTTTTCAATATCTGAACAATGATTAATTTTATATGAAAAAGTGTAGACATATTTTTTAAAGAAAATTTAATTTTACATAACTTTTCTTATAAGTTTCTTAATATAAGTTAATATAATCCTAAAAATTAATTAAATATGAATGAAAATGGTTAAACAGTATTACTGATGTCCTATAGAAGCGGGTGGCTTTGGAATTTTTTTAAAGTTAACATGTATATATTAATCTCTATTGTTTTGTTTTTACCTTGTTGCCTGTTTTCGTTATGAACGTATAAAAATGAGGTTGCATAGTTACCCTAAAAAAATTATTATTTTATAGGTTGGAAGGTCGTGTGGTGTTCCACACCAGATATTTTAAGTTTGTGTTCAACTTGTATCTATCTTTAATATTTTAAATTACAGTTCACCGCAATGCATAGAATTAACGAATAGTCACAATAAAGTTAGTAGTACATCTGCATCATCAACTTGTGAAAACGTCTATAACAATTCAAGCATAGATGAACGTTTTTCCATGTTAAATATTGACAGTGACACAGGAGCAAGAAGTTTACAAACTAACCTTACTTCCAAGGATGTAGTAACTAATGCTAAATCATCTGATGGTGTGTATGCATATATAGAAAAACATTAATAATCCTTGAAAATATTTTCAGCAAACTTAAGCTTTTCTGAGAATGCAAATCCAATTGAAAATGATGAATGGGTGGTATTTTTATTACGCACAATTGAAGAAGTCATCTCTGGAGAAATGACTTCTTTATGCCAAAAAAGTTTAGCTACAATTGTCATATCACCCTTAGTAAATTGCAATGTCAGCTCAAAGGTGTTAGGTTATATTGCGAATTTACTTGCATTACCTTTTGTGGTGTCTGATATTTCGGAAGAATGTACGGATCAAATAAAAAACATTTATATAGATATAAAAGTAGTACCTAACTTAGTCTATGCAACGAAACTTATGTTTAAATACAAATGTACTATGAATTTATCAACTTCATCAACTGCCTTCTCAGCAATAAATTCAGAAACCAAGCATTTCCTATCTGAGTTAAAAGAAGAAGACTTAGAAGCATTAGAATACATGTATTTGTTAATATGTCACTTAGTGTATGGTAATGCTGAGTTTTTAAAGCAATTTTGTCAGTCTGTAGTTATTTTAAATGTGTATAATATACTAAAGGATTTGCTATTACTATGTAAGATCATTTAAAATCATTAACTAAAACTACTTTTGATTTATTTTTAGCAAAGCAGAGAGCTCGAATAGTTATAGACTTATTAGCAATTTTAACACATATTCTCAGAACTCTGCCTGATCACAGCCAAATTATTACCAAAATTTTTATAAGTCTTGAAAATTCAAATGAAAACGAGAAATTTAGTATCACTCATTTATTAAAAAATTCCAATTCATTGTTAAGAGAAAGAGCTTGTTACTTTGTGCAACTATTAGGAAAAACATGTACTGACGTTTTGGAAAATGAGTGGAAGGAGTCTGTGAGAGATACTCTTGAAGCTTTGATCTATGATTCAATTGAGGATGTTAGAAATGTAAGTGCAGTAATCTAATGTGTGAATGTTGTGAGTCTTTTATTTCAGGCTGCAGAAGTAACCGTTGAAGATCTAAAACAGTTGTCCTTTTATAACAGGATCGATGGTAATGATTAAATACCAACAAACGGTTCTTCGATGTTTCAATATGAAGATGATGTTTTATAACGGGTACAAAAATATTGCCTGGATAAAGCAGAAAGAATGTTTATAGCTGAGAAGACTGGTACAAATGTTAAGATACATTTTCTTACAGATTATAATAATGTTACTTTGTACGATTCGTTTTAATGAGGTTAATTACATTTTTATAAATGAACTGTCATTTTCTTCAAACTGTATATGATTCATTCAATAATTTATACAAAGGTGTAGAGAGCCACCAAACTTCACTGTACCACTTGTGCAAAGAAATGTTGTCGCCATCCAGTGTTTTGCCCACATTTGACTTTCCTTGGGGGTCAACTACCGGGTTAACTTTACCATATTAAATTAACTATATAGTTTGAACAAAAGTATAAATTTTAATCCCAAATGAATATCAAAAAACTTTAAGAAATTCAGTATAGCAAGCATCATCTCCTGTGACTATATCAAACACTTCTTCACCTCCATATTCAAACTTGGCAAGCACCGTTTTCACCATCACACGCCTGGTTTTGATTTGCAGTGGGAGTAGGGCACCCAAGCTTTCTAACAAGAAAAGTGCAGAATTGTTGGAGATGAAATTTTGAGAGTTTCTTCAATTTGGATTCATGTAGTCTATAGATCTTCCATAAACATCTTTTGCATAGTTTGCATCATTCAATAAAATAATTTCACTTTTAAATTTTCATAACTAACCTTTGAGAAGAATAAATGTCCCCAGATACTAAGGCAAATCCAATCGATATACTTCCAGAATAAAAATCTAAAAATTAATTGATTAATAAAAAAACTGGTAAAGGACTGTGGACTTCAGCAGCTTTGCCCTCTCGGGAAACTTCCCTTTTAGAGTATTGAATTGGCACTGCCAATATGCCACGAATTACGCATTACTAGAGTTCCTTATTATTTGTTGAATGTTGCATTAACTATTTTAATTTAAGTTATATTGAATAAATAAAAGGAAAGGAAAAGGCAGCATATTTCATTCCCTTCCCAAAGGGGAGGGCGGGCTCGAGTTTCGCGGATTCCCAGCATACATACATACATTACGTATGTATATATGTATGGTGAGATTAAGGATAGGTGTGGTCAGGATAGGATTGGAAGGAACGGAGTTAGGGTTCTGAGGGGGAAAATACTACCCCAGCATTCGCCTAAGCAGCCGCACATGGTGTGCATATACGCAGTGACCATGCCGCTACATGTGTATGAGGAAACCCCCTGAAAAAACCTTATACAAGGTAGACGGTAACGGGAATCGAACCCATTACCTCCCAAATGCTAAGCAGGTCGTGTCACCACTACACTACCAGCTTGGTTATATTGAATAATAACCCGTCAACAATACGTTAACCAAATACTACTTAGATTCGGAGTAGTATACACGAAGGAATTTGCTATGCATATTCGGTTTGTAAGAAAAAATTAATAAAAACTGAGGAAATTGTTAATTTTTTTAACTTGAAATTAAATGTGGACATGAATAGAGTAATCCAGTAGGAAAGATCAATTCTGGTTATATTAAATAGCATACCATAATTGTCAGTTTGGTTCAGCTACAGTTATAGACAATTGGTTTTTTTCAACAAAAAAGTTACTAAAAAGGTAGTGGAATTGTAGTCAAAGCAAATTTCTGTAAAGATAGATTAAAATTATTAATTGAAGCCCAGAATGTTTTGTGATAAGATAAAGTACGGACACACTACAGCGATGTGTACATTAAAAACCAAGGTGAATTCCAATCTTTACCTTAACATCACAATAAATTAGATATTAGTATATAAAAATGTAAACTTTCCCCATATTTCATTTTTAACGCTTATTTGGAAACGCGCGCACACACACGCATCCCTAACACACATACGCACCCCTAACACATACGCAGACACATATACATACACATACACAGAGACACACACACACCCACAACCGCACACATAGAGGGAGCTAATAAACATCCTCACAGGCGAGGTATGAACCAGTACTTGTTTGAGATAGAACAGGGAAACAAACCTCAGGCTAATAATTTGGCTCCGTTGCCAAGCCTACCTTAACATTTATATACAGAGAACAGGATAACAGTATATACACAAACTTGACATACATTTATGAGAACTGTTTCTATTTTTAGATCGTAGGTTTCTTTATTGGAAATGGCCGAGTCGTGCATTTCTGGGAATCTTTAGCTAATCTCGTTTCCAAGAATTGCTTCTATTTTTAGATAACCTTAAAAAAGACGGATTAGTCTGCGCTTGAATAGCGCCTGACGTTGACCTGACCTTGATTCGACCTTTTCCTGATCTGACCTTTATCGGGCCTTGACCTGACCTTGGGCTGATCTTGACCTAGCTTTGACTTCACTATGGTCTGACTTTGAGCTGACCTTAACCTTGGTTTGATCTCTAGAGATCAACCTTATGCTAATCCAAATTGTGCTTCATCATCATTTTCCATCCTTCAGTGGGGGTATAAAATGTGAATAAAATTGTACGAGCTTTCCGCGAAGCAAAGTCAGTTATGGCGTCATTGAAATCAATTTCGCTGGTCAGGTTCTGCTCAATTGACAAAATTGCAAAATTGCTCATCTTAGATAGTTCATAATTAGTTTAAGCTTGAAAAAGCTGTGTTCACAACTTGCAACACTAATGCCAACTGTCAAAAGATACGTAACATGATTACAATATTGGGAACTGAGATGTTAAGGTTAAACTTCTGTATTAATATGAAAACTCCGTCGGTCCCTTCGTCGTGATATGCAGGCCTTTTACAGCAGCAAGTTGTTGTTCTCTCTCTCGTTCAAAGTCTACCTTGTCAATATCATCAGGGCCAATAGTGAGGTCACATTTGAATTCCGGATCTAGTAGTTTCGCCGGTAAGAGAATTTCGTCCAACTCATGCAGTTGATGCAATCTTGAGGCAATTTCCTCCGTAATTTTGTCAACTGAACTGAAGAGTTCTCCTTAGTTCCTGCGTGTAAGATGAAGCAGCATCTTCAGATTCACCAGTGGTCCTCCTTTGTCCTTCTCTTCTCGTCGTCTATAAATATAAATGAGTATCGTTGATTTCGGCCAGCACTATACACCGTAATTCAAGATACGAAAGAAAAGTAAACGATTGAATTTTCGGAAGCAAAAGCCCCACATCAGATCTTGTCGCTGCGTTTTCGTCCGTTGATTCTATGGCCCAAACACCTCCAAGATATCACATTAATGAATCCTGATCACCTTGCTAGCGTCATGTCATGTGTTGTTCTGTGATTATTGGAGTACAGCTCAGCGGTGTGTTGAGGAAAAACGGTATACGAAAACCCGCTCAATCGTTCCAGAAAATGTAGCATCAAGGTATTATCAAATATAATGGTGAACTACTTTGTTTCTTTCACTTGCTTCAGAATCGTTGCTCGAACATGATCCCCAAACAGTTGATAAGCTCATTTTAGATTTCGGCCAACAAATGGGAGACCGATTTTTTCCTAATTTAACCATCGTTAGGTGTTTTGGAAGTAGATGAATGAGTTCTAAAAAGTTACCTCTGTTACCGCCGCGGTCACTTTAATTCACATTCTATCGATGACCACGCAGTATGTGAGATTCTGCTTAGCTAAAAACCAATTTACATAGAGTATTCTTCTTAGAACGTCTCACCACTTTTGTTCACTTTGTGCTTCCCATTGATTCCTGCATCAGGTCTGATTTACAACTTTTCTACTTAAAAAATTGCCTAGGTGAAATTGGTTGGATTTCAATTACCTTCGGGTTCATCTTCCACCACTTTTTAGAACCCTTAACCGTGTTTAGTCCTGATTAATAATAGGCAGTTTTCGTTCCACAACAGAAACAAAATAACGACGCATTTGAAGAATAGTACACAATCTAGGTTCGCAAATGTCCTTTTGGGATGGTTCGGAAAAACTAATTACAAGCCAGCCCCCTCCCTTATCCCTCCGGTAGCTTCGCCGGCATGAGTAACTTTCCTGAACTCGTAATCCAGATGTACGACCATGGCGCCCTGCTTCATCAGCAAGTTGCGTAGCTAGTCCGAGATTATCGTTGAACATTGACTCACATCAGTGTAGTCAGTGAGAGACTCAGCAACGACTTCACTGGCGTTAGAACACCAAAACAAAATCCGCTATGGCCTTTATTCGCTTGACTGCAGGCGCCGGCTTGATGCTACTCAGCAGCTTCACTCGACCGTTGAGTGGGTTTAACAGCTCCAAATGTGAGACTGGATCTTGAGCCATCAGCACAAACTTCACTTGATGTAGATGTAGCCTACTCCTTGACTTGTCGAAAAGTGTTCTTTTTCTTTTCTTATTCACTCTCCATGGCCTCGACTCTTTTCATCCACAAATTTCAATATTGCACTTTTATCCTGTGAAAAAACAATGGAACCTTAACCTTGCCCAATTAGAATTCAATAGGTCTCCAATTCCGGTTATTAATGGTTTTTATAACTCTTCGCTTAATACCGTAACGGTTCGACTAAACGTTATTAAAGCTTATTTATTTCTATAACTGAACTTAACAATGAAACTTTATTTACAATAACTAAAACAATAAATGAAAATTAGGAACCGTGTAATTTAGTTGACAGTTATTACAAATTTCCCAAAAATGCCAATACACATACATTCTATTCTGAAGTAAATCGGAAAACACAAGATTTTCCCCTATTGCTTATTACTTGCTGGCATATCCCAAGGTTGTCTTGTCCGGGATATTACCTGATGGCGATGTGCTGTCGCCCCCGAAAAGGTACCGCCTGGGGCACTGCGCCCCTGCTTTTTGATTGTTAGCAATTTTTCATAAATATATTCATTATCAGTGAGAGACTTTAGAGGGCCAATGCCAAAAGCTGTACAATACAGTAATCTGCTTTCTTTGTAATTTGCACTAACGAACTTCGGCTATACATAAATGCATACCTATGTAATAATAATAATACTAATAAGTTTATTTGTTTGTAGTACAAAGAAAAGGAACCAAATATAATTTAACAACAAAACAAAAACGGAATTCTACAAACAGAACTAAAATGCAGTATAACTGATATGAATTTAGCTCTTCTTAGTGTGTATATTTATTACTTAGATATGTCGGTCGTTTTTATTTCACACATTTGATTAAGGTTAATATAATGTTCTTATAAACTATCGATTCCAAAGTTATGAACATTTACATTAATTTTATCTGATATAAAACGTTATTGCCCTGGTATTCGTAGCTATGTTGAAAACAATCTTTGTAGGCAGTTCTTAAATTTTGTAGTAACAAGTGTTTTAAATTGGTTATTAAACAGACGTCGTACGAAAAAGACCTTCGAATGATGTAGGTGCGAAAATGGGGTGGTGAAAGTAACCCTCTTGATCTAATATTGATTGAATGTATATCAGAACGGTATCCGATTTTTTGTTTTAAATATGGCGATTTGTTTGTGTAGATGATATCATACAAGGTAATAGCGTGCAACTTCCTTCTTTGTTTCCTATTTAACCAATTTGCGTACGATAGTGTATGAGATATTCGAGATATTCGCAAAAACTTGCGAATCCCGTAAATAAATCTTAAACAGGATTTTTGCACCCTCTGAATTTGGCTAGAATCAATTCTGGTTAGGCAAGGACCGTAAAGTACGTCTGCATAGTTAAAATTTCTTATTAGGTGTGCGCCGCAAAGCTTAATTTTGAAGCCAATTGACAGAATGTAACGGTGTGGAAATAATTTTTTTAGACTGGCGTATGTCTTTCGAATGCATTTTGAGATATGAGTAGAAAATCATGCACTTGTATCTAGTTCTACTCCAAGATTTGTTTCTACATCACTACAACGTACTTAATTGTTATCTCTTTGAATATGAATATTTTTTTCCATAGACTTTGTCCTTACCAAAAACTACAACATTAGGTACATTTAAGAGGGTTAATGGAGAGCTGATGTTTTGAAGAATAATCAGACAGAGAATTTAAATCACTATTTTTTAAGTTATTCGTAGCCTGAAAATCTGAATGGCGAATGGAGTAGGTCATCTGCATAGATATATGGAGTTTAAATGAGTACTAAGTTGTAGGTGCATATAAAAAAGAATAGGCGCAAGAACTGATCCTTGGGGAACTCCACAGTTAATAATTCCTAGTTCTGAAGAACATTTATCAGTCTGAACAAATTGCTTCCTATTAGTAAGATAATTTCTTATAAAAAGTTCAGCAGACTGTGAAAAGCCAATAAAACGCAAAATAGCACAGAATATGTCATGGTTTATGGTATCTAGTAATCTAGTATAATTAGTATTATGGCGTTGCCTAGGTCATTGTTTTTAAGGATATAGTCAAGTAAGTGAAGCCTTCTATTTTCCATATTTAACCATTTAATGAGTTTGCGTGAAATTAGTTCTTGTTTTTTCTTTTTACGCTGATTAGGTTATATACAAAAAAAAAACATGACGTAAGGTAACCTTACTCTCTTTTTCTGACAATTAAAAAAAAAACGTTTCTAAAAGGTGTGTTTGTTTTCTACATCAAACATAAAAGGTTATGGGCTTAGTTACCCTAAATTAGTGCTGTGATAAACAAACAGAAACTTACTCGTGTTTTTTTTGTTAAAAACAATACTTTTGAGTGTATTATTAGTTTAAACTACGACTGAACACAATAGTTGAAACATAATGGAGTTTTATAAACACATAAAACCTTTGACAGGTGAGTAAGACTAGCTAGTTTTGAAGCGTAAGATTAGAGATCTTTTAAATTATCATGAAGGTGCTCTAGATGTTATTGATGGCTAGTTAGTTAAACCTGAAGAGCTCAAAGAAGGAGCTTCAGAAGCCGAAATAAAAGAACACAAATCTAAGAGTGACCTATTTAGAAAGTCCAACAGTTATGCTTAGTCTATGATCGCAAGTTCTGTTACTGATACAGTGTATCAGAAACGTATGGATCAAGAGACAGCTTTTGATGCTTGGAATATGTTGAAGCAACAATTTGAGGTATCATCAAAAGACCAGTTGTTTAAGATTTGCTCACATTTCTTTTCGTTTCACTGGATTGAAGGTAACGATGTTTCAACACACATAACTAAGCTCAAGTCATTGTGGAATGAACTAAATAATGGTCTGAAAGTAAAAAAGGAGAGTGCTTTATCTGACTTATTGCTAGTGTGTAAAACGCTGCATATTTTTCATAGTTCTTTCATTAATTTTAAGTCAAGCTGGATGGTATTAAAAGATGACCAGAATAAGACTTTTGATGATTTGACTGTTCAGCTTTGTTCTTTTGAAAGAAATTTTATCAAACAGGAGAGCACTAGTTCTGTTTCTGAAGAGAGCCAATAGGAATTAATAGCGGGCTGGCACAAAGCAGAATAAGTTTAATAAGAGTAAAGCTAAGAAAAAACAAAAGAAGTTTACTACTGCATGTAACTACTGCAAACAGACTGGGCATTGGGAATGGAATTCTCATAGAAGACAAAGATAACTCAAGAGGCTTCGGTAGCTGATATTGTAGGGTTTATGTTTGTCTAGGTTGAGGCTATGTCAGTACACTCGTCTACTCATCCGTCTAGGTGGTGGATAGACAATGGGACCACAAGGCATGTAACAAACAGTATTACATAGATTTTAAGAAATTTAAAACCTCATCTGGCATAAAATCGTCAGAAAAAGAAATCCTTCCCGCTATAGGCACGGGAACAGTTAGAGTAAAACCTTGGCAACTAGGGAAGAATTTTTGCTAACGGATGTCTGGTATGTACCAAAATTGTTCTCTGTACTAGCAGCACAAGACAGGAATCCAGAGTGTATTTGGGTCAACAGCGACAATTCTCAAATCAGGGAAAGCTGATGTCTAATGGATCAAGGAAACTAGGAGGCACTTTGTTCGAGGCAGAATTACACCAGTACTACCAAAATAAAATTCGGAGGTAATTTTCTTTGATAATAAGTTGCTGTTGTACCACGAGAGGCGAGGGCCATCAAGATAAAAGGCACGTACAAGTTAAGATACAGAAAGAGTTGAACATAAAGGTTTCTAAAGAGGAAAAGCAAGTATGTGAGCTTTGTATCTCTGGCAAGGCACACATGCTGCCATTTGGCCACAGAGAAAAGTCAGCAAAACCAGGAGAATTATTTTCGGCGGACATTTGTGGACCTTTAGAAGAGTCACTTAACAAGAAAAGGTGTTTAGTTGTTTTTAAGGACAACTATACTAAGTTTCGTTACGGCTATCTGATATCTGAAAAATCAGAGGTTGTTTTTTCTTTTTAGTTTGTTTGTAACACTGATTAGGTTATATAAAAAAAAAGATGATGTAAGGTAACTTTACTCTCTTTTTCTGACAATTAAAAAAACGTTTCTAAACGGTGTTGTTTCTACAAAAAACAAAAAATGACACAGTTTATGAGAAACCTTGTTAAAACATGTAAGACCATATATGAACCGTAAGCAAGAATTTTGACAGTTTTGTTTCTTTTACGACAGCAACGAGTAATACAAGCCTATAAACCGTATCGCAATAGCCTAATTTATAAATAGCTAAGGAATCAGAGAGTATTGCACCAATTTCGTTGGAGAAACGGCAAAGGCATTGAATAGATGGGCAAGTAGGCCGTTTGATGGTTTTGAGGCATAGGTCATGATTTGGGGCCAGTGATGTTCAAAAAGCCTATTTATGTACCATTTGAGACCTAAGACACCCAGATATTTTATGTTTACACCGATTTCGTTGCAGAAAGGGCAATACACATGGTCCCAATGGGAAAAATCGATACATTATGGGTTTACCGCGTAAATCACCTTGAGCAACCAAAGTTGCCCAGGAAATTTATATGTACACCAATTACGAAGAAAAAACGGTTCATCGCATTACCTTATTGTCCCAGAATGAGGTTTTATGTTTATACGATCGACCATTATTTGACGCTAAAGATGACCAAATACTTTATAAACTACGGGAAAGTGTCAAACACATGATTTTCGGACATAGGAACCAAAGATGTATAAACAAAGTTATTGGACATTACTGGTCGTAAAAGGTGACAAGATGGTAAATCCTTAAAATATTGTTCTTGCCCATCTATCAAATAGTTTTAGTTATTTTTCCAATGAAGTTGTTGCATAAATATAGATTTTGGACAGTAATGGTTCTAAAATCAATAGATTCATAAAATTTCACATTTCAGGCCCTAAAAGTTGAACAATACTGTCACACTATAAAATCTCATTCTTGTCCTTGGAGCAAATAGTTCTAACCGTTTTCAGGGAAATTACTGGTCGAAAAAAACTACAACGTGGTAAATCTATAACAGTTTGATCTTCCCCATCTATCAAATAGTGCTAGCCTTTCCTTAATAAAATACGCAAATAAATAAAGATTTTGTAAACCGCAGACTCCAAAGTATGCCCAACACTGTAAAATTATAAAATTTTGTTCTTGTCCTCCAATGAAATTAGTGTATAAAGAAAGATACTGGACGCTATTGGTCGTAAAAGATGACAACGTGGTAAATCCTTAACATTTTTATCTTTCCTATCTATCAAATAGTTTTGGCATTTTTCTAATAACTTTCACAGTGAAATTATAAAATTTGTGTCTTCACCACCGAGCAAATAGTTTTGACCGTTTTGCCAAAGAAATGGGAGTATAAGAAGAGATTTAATACATTACAGACCCCAAACGATAACCAACATGATGAAACTATAAAATTTGGTTCTTGCACATCGAAGAAGTAGCTATATTCCCAATGAAGTTGGCGTATAAATGATGATTTTGTACTTGCCCACTAGACAAATAGTTTTGACCGTTTTTCCAGTGAGATTGGTTTATAAAAAAAGATTTTGCGCATTACAGAGCCCCAACCATGGGTAACATTGTAAAACTAAAATTTGGTTCTTGCCCATCTAGCAAATAGTTATAACCATTTTTCTAATGAAATTAATGTACTAATAGAGACATTGGACATTATGGATCATAAAAAATGACAACATTGTAAATCCATAAAATTTTGATCCTATCCATCTGTCAAACAGTTTTGGGCTTTCCATAATAGCAGTAGTAAATAAACAGATTTTGTACACCGTAGACCCCAGATTATGTGAATCAATAAAATTCGGATCTTGTACACCAAGCAAATAGTTTTAACAATGAATTGGGGGTATAAACAGAGATTTTTTATATTATAGATTCCAAAAGATGACCAACATGTTGCAACTATAAAATTAGGTTACTTGCGCACCGAGAAAATAGTTTTGACCATTTTCCTAATAAAATTAGTGATTAAGTAAGGGTTGCGTACATCACCGGTTCTAAAAGTTGACCAAGATAACTCCATAAGATTTTGTTCTTACCCACCGAAAAAATAGTTTTGACTGTGGTTGCCAATGAAACTTGGTGTAAAAAATAGAGATTTTGGACATTACTGTCCCCAAACGATGACAAATACTGTGACACTATAAAACTTGCTTCTTGTTCACCCAGAAGACAGATTTTATCTTTTTCCGAGTGAAATTGGCGTAGAAATAAAGATTTAGGTTATTACAGAACCCCAACGATGACTAACTCTATGAAACTATAAAATTTGGTTCTAGCCCACCGAGAAAATAGTTTTGACAGTTTTACAAATGAAACGGGTGTATAAGTAAAGGATTTGGACATTGATGGTTCTATGCCCTCGGTTGGCATAGATGTGGTAAAACTTGAACCGTTTCTCGTAATCGCGCACAGGGCAGTCGGACGGATGGGCAGACGGACCGACTACATTATGTTTATGCTTCGCATAACTTAATAAATTTAAGTGTTTACTCATCATAAAAATATGACCTGTTTTTCCAAATAAAATCGGATTATGATCAAAGAATTTCAATGCGGTGGACACAAGTGGTTCCCAAAGGCATGAAATACGTACATTTAGTGTTTGTCTGTAATACCAATTCTGTCACTCCTTTTTTTGCGAAATTAACATACAAATGGACATTTTAGAATGGCGGTCATAATATTGTAAAGAACAGTTTGAAAATGCAAACAGTGTGAAATTGGATAGTGAAACAAAAGGGACAGTTAGTGAACTGACGTGTAATTAATTTTGTTCATTAAGAGACCATTTATAACTGTTCTTATAATATCTTTGTACCTACGTACATATATTTATTATTACATACTGACAAATAAACGTTGACAGCATTATTTTGTTATTTCAACAAAAATCAGGTGGGATTGAGAAGATAAGTAGAACGAGTCAAGGAACGCACGTGTGACGCCTAAACTGGAGACTGGAAGTAGTTTTGCTGAAGAAAACCTGGTGAACCAAAATGAACCAGTTGGGGGCTATGCAAGTAACCTAATTAGCCTAATCGAGGTTATGTTATTGGAGAATCGAAGAATAGACGCCATGATCGACAGGATTCTAAAATAACACGTTTCCCGCCAAAACGTTGGATCTACTACACCGTCCAACACATCTGAACTGCCTAATAGGCCAAACTCCAGTCTATCGATAATGCCAGAACTAATCAAGACAACGAATGATTTCGACGGAAGAAAAACACAAACAAATGAGTGGTTAACAACATTCGATAGCATTAGAGACTTACACAAATTGCCGGATGCATACGCGTTGGAAATGGCCCGTTCTCATCTAGTGGATGGCGCAAAATGTTGGTATCAGACACATAAATTAGAAATTACCTCATGGTCAGTTTTTGTACAACTATTTCGAAGAGCTTTTCTGCAAGAAGAAAGCTTAACAAGCAAGTGGAAACGAATGACAGAGAAACCAAAAGAAAAATTAGAAAAGTGAAGAGGACTTTTGCAAAAAAGTCAAACTGTGTAAGGAATTGGGATTGACATTCAAGGAAACAAAAATACAGATTTTAGTGGGAACACACGTTGATTTGGATAGCTTATACCACGACATCAATGAATATGAAGAATTAAATAGAAAAAGGATGGAAATAATTGAAGCTGACACACCGAAAACTGCAAATTCTAGAGCTGATGTTATGTCGATTTAACGTAAATTACCTTAATAAAAAAATACTTCCTAAGAGAACTGGAGCTCTTGGAAGATGGCGCCCCAACATCGGTTTAATTAAAATATCTTCAAAATGGTTTCCCTTTAAATGATAGCGTTCTGCACATTTATTTAGTGGAATATGCCCAATCGTATGGTGTGAATATGATTTTTTAGTTGTACGGCTCGTTTGGGCGGGGCATTGGACATTATTATTCATAAGTTTTTTGTTTTTCAAAATTTAATCTTTTTAATCTTGTCTGAAATCGCTACGACGCACCGTTTTCGAAATAAATCGATTTGAACTTTTCATGTGTTAATCATACTTTTATAAAATTAACTAACGAATTCATTCACACAATTATGAAAGATGGCTATGGAAAATAAACAAAATAACAATTGCGTGAACATCAAACTGCTCTCATGTCATAAATGAATTAGAAAGTAAGAAATAAACTCGGGTAAAAAATAATCGTTTTTAATACAAAAAAATGTTTCTGACATAATTAATAATTAAAAAAATTCAAAATGACAACTGAAAGCAAGAAACATAAAACTGAATCTACAAAAGATGCTCCACATGACGACCATCCGTTTCTATGCACAAATTTATTTGTTTATGCAAAAATTCCCCTATTATTGTTCCTAGTTTCGTCGTAGGCATCCTGAATTCTTCTCCAAAGCTGATCGCGTGTTTCTATTGGTTGGGAATAAATCATTAATTTTAGACATCCCCAAACACAAAAATCGCAAGGATTTAAATATGGAGACCTTGCTGGCCAAGTAACCGGACCGCCTCTTCCGATCCATCCCTCTCGGTAATAGTTATCTAAAAAGTTACGAACAGTTCTGCAATAGTAAGCCGGACAACCATCATGTAAAAACCACAAGTTCCGCCGAATATTCAGATTAATATCATCTAATAAATCCGATAAAGTATTTTATAGAAACTTGAGATATTCTTTACCGTTTAAACGATTAGGCAATTCTACAGATCCAAGCAAATTATCACCAAGAACCATTCATACATTAATGCTAAACCTTTCCTGATGTTTACTTTCCCTTATCGCTTGAGAGTTTTCATCAACATAGGAGTAATAATGTGCGTTGTGCATATTAAAAATTTCATCTTTTGTAAAAGCGGCTTCATCACAAAACAAAATATTAGAAAAAAAATCTTGGTCTTTATTCTCTTTATTTTGCATCCAATCGGAAAAATCAACACGAGCAGGAAAATCACCTGCTTGCAAGGCCTGGATTTTTTTGAAATGAAAAGGATACCAGCCTTCTTTATATAGAATGTTCCACACAGAAGATTTTGACAGATCGGGATACATTGCAGCCAACCTTCTTATGCTTATTTCGGGATTGTACTCAATTTCCATTAAAATATTATCCTAATAATCTTCCATTACATCAGCATGTCTTCCAGTTTCATTCTTTTTCGGCATTACCGATCCTGTTTCCCTAATTCTTTGATGAAAAAGCGTAAATGATTTAGGAGCAGGATGTCTTCTACTTGGAAATTTATCTGCATATCTACGTGCTACTTCCCGAGCATGGCATTACATTTCGCCGTACACTGAATGCATATCTGCATATTCTTCGTTACTAAACGAAACCATTCTAACAATATTCAACTTTTTGTATTTACGGTAATGTAACTAAACAATAAAAAAATCTTTCACTTTAACCTCAACTAGTATCTGTAATCGTAGTTATTTGACGTTTACGCAATTGTTATTTTGTTTATTTTCCATACCCATCTTTCATAATTGTAAATGAATTCGTTAGTTAATTTTATAAAAGTATGATTAAGACATGAAAAGTTCAAATCGATTTATTTCGAAAACGGTGCGTCGTAGCGACTTCACGACAAGAGTAACATTCTTTTATGAAAAAATCGAAAATCGTTAAATTTTATGTTAAAATTGCGAAATTTTGAAAATAAAAACTTATGAATGCCCGCTCAAAGGAGCCGCTTATGAGTACAACTAAAAAATCATATTCACGCCATACGGTTGGATATATTCCACTAAATAAATGTACAGAACGCTATCATTTTTAAGATATTTTAATTAAACCGACGTTAGGGCACCATCTTCCAAGAGCTCCAGCTCTCTTAGGAAGTATTTCTTTTGTGAAAAGAGTTTGTGGACACCCTGTATATGTTCATTTATATAATTATATAATGTTAAAGGTTAAACGATTTATAATACATTTAGGTATCTATATAATATCTAACTGCCCGTGTCGATGACACCTAGACATTTGCTTGTGATATTATCATTGCCAAAGAAAAGAAAAACCACTAAATCATACAAAAATAATAATTTTATGGAGTACATAATGGACTTCACATTTCACAATTTTATTATTCTCTGACGTTTTGAGTGATGGATATACTAAACTTTTTAAAGCCAATATCTGAGGAATTTTTATATTTATAACCTGCGTAGGTAATCATACTAAAAACTAAATTTTAAATTATGTACGAAGTAGGAAAATCAGTACTTTGCTTGATCAAAATTTAGGTGTTTGTAAAATAATATTGAAAAATTTAAATTCACAGCAATTCCCATAAACTTCCACTGTATTACGATTTGTAAGTTGGTTCTACGATAGTCGTTATTTACTAGGAAACGGGAGTGCAAGAAATATTGAAAATTCAATAACTTCTTCTTATTTTAGTTACGTTAATATGTAACTGAACTATTTTTACCAATACTAACTTTAGTTCATTTTATTATTTTTCATTGCAGAGTCGGACCATTTTTAACATTTTGAATTTTCTCAATTTTAATGTTGCAGATAAATTTCGACCCATTTGATAGTAATTTCCATCATTTTTCAGTTACAATTATGTTCGTGGGTGTGTGTATATATATATATATATATATATATATATATATATATATATATATATATATATATATATATATATATATATCAGGGTGAGTATTTAGTGTGGGATTGGTTAATTATTCCGTTATTCCGTTATGATAGAGTACATCAAAAGAAGTTATTTACAAAAATTGTAGGCAACGATATGCTCGTTATTTGGAAAATATGCCGATCTCTACAGGGTGATTCATAACTAAGTGGTAACACAAACATACATTTTTTTTAATGGGACACCTTCTATCTTTTCTCATATTTAGATTCCACTTATAATCCCTGTTCTTACAATACGAGGTTGTACATAACCCTTACAGAGTAATTAAAGAGTTATGAGCATTTTTATATCGAAATCGCTATGAAATAAACACTATGTGTATGGAGAAGTAATAAATAAATAATTGTTTATTTTACATAATAAGGTAAACAATATGTTCTAGTACACAACTAACTGTAACAAAAATCATCGACGAATATCTGTATACAGGGTGAGCCAAGCAAGAAAATTACGAGTTTTCTCATATTTTTGAAATGCACCCCCCATTATTTTTATTTTCTCAAGAAATGGTATTTGTTATACCCTTTCATTTTTATGAAGCGTCCCCTATACCTAAAATCATTACTTTCCCAGATATTTTTAATTTTCTTCAAATTTTAGGAATACCTTAAATTTGTGTGACTAAAAATAATTTAATCTTGGATAATAATGTAACAAAATTATTTGTATGCAATAAACGATTAAAACATAACGTAAACCATAACAATATGTAATGAAGGTAGCCAATTTCTAAATGAATGTGATTTAAACAGAATATTTCGTATCACAAAATAAGTGAATGTTCAAAATGTCCACCTACAAAGTCTATGCAAGTTTGTATCCGATTTTCAAATGAGTGGGCTACATTCCTTAACATTTGTACATCAATACTATTAAAAGCTTCTGTTATCCTATTTTTTCATATCATCTGAAGAGGAGACTTGTGGTACCCACATTTTCTTTATGTAGCCTCACATGAAGAAATCAATTTTTGACAACTGCGGTGATCGAGTTGGCCATGCAGTTGGTCCTCCTCTGCCTACCCACCTCGCTGGAAAGTGATTATTTAGATAGTTGTGAATTGCGGTAGTGTGATGAATTGGAACACCATTCTGTAAAAACCACATTATTTGTCGAATATTCAGTGGAACATGTTGACTATGGCAAATGATTATTGAGAAAATCTAGATGTACATCACCAGTCACACGGCCGTCAAAAAAGTATGGGCCAACAGTACCACCCCATATGTTTACAAACCACTTAATTTGAGTATGAGTGTTAGTACAGTATGCTTGTTGCATGGTAATGAAAAAAACCGCTGCAAATTGTATCAATACTTCCACATCAAAAAATCGGTTTTTTGCAAATAACTCGAAAACGATTAACTTTACAAAAAAATTATAAGAATACTTTTCTATCAGAAATTTGATGTTCTATCTAACAGCAACATTTCAAAACAATGGTGTGGTCGGGTTCTAAAATCGAGTTTTTTGGAAATGTTTCGAAAATGACATACATACTTTGTTTCTATTCGTTGTCTAGCGTTACTTAATGTAGTTACGTTCACATAGGATGAGGGTTAAGAACGTAACTACATTAAATAACGCTAGAGAACGAATAGAAACAAAGTATGTAAAATTACCAAACTATCCTGCTTATACAAAAGGTCTTTCTAAAATCTTTTCCAAAATTAATTTGAAAACAGTCACTACTTCAGATAATAGTTTGCAAACTCTTTTAGGCAATCCAAAGAATAAAGTGGATAAGCAGGATAGGTCGGAATTTATAAGATTAATTGTAAAAATTGTGAACAAATATATGTGGGGCAAACTAAACGACCTATCAAAATTCGCTTTAAAGAACATTTAGCTCATATAAAATACAAACGTTGGGACAAGTCTGCCGTAGCCCTACATATGTTTGATAAAAATCATGTAGTAGATGAGGTATCATTAATCAAACATGTTAGTAATAAGCACGAACTTGATTGTTATGAAAGTTTAGAGATCTTCAAAAACAAACAAATTTTAATGAATAATGATGATCAAGGACCTTTAGGCTACTCTGATCTCATTAAACCTTCATAATTTTCACTTTCACTTTCACCAGATTAGCAACGAAGCGTTACTTACTGATGGTATATGTTAGAAATTTTCTTTAGTCCGCCCTAGTCGACCACTGATGATTATAGCGTAGCTATCGAAACGCGTTCGGTGTTTTTTAATTTTGTGTGGTACGTGGTTGTATTTTGTTTGATATATATATATATATATATATATATATATATATATATATATATATTACGTCTATATGTCAATTTTCAAAAGATTTTTGGTCTGTTTTCTGGAAATTAAAAAAAAATTGTCACTTGGTTTACATAAAACAATAAATTACAAAAAAATTCCAGTGCAATAATTTCCCTTTATGTCTCGCAAAGAATTGGATAAACTGAAGATAACCTATAGAAAACAAAAACTTTAAGAAATTTAGAACTATTTTCAAATCCTTCTAAATGATCTATTCTTCTATTCTAAACTTAACTAAGCCAATATTTTTTTACATTTGCGTGAATAACAAATAAAAATTGTATAAAAACAATTGCGCCAGTGTATTTTATTCAAGATTTTCATACTTTCATTCATGTTGTAATCACCTATAGAAAACAAAAATTCATTAATTTATCTAGGCGGCATGGAACGTCTTAAATAAAAAAACAATTGCAACAATCATAACTGTACATAGTTACGGCAATTTTTACTCCTGCATTTTTGAATTTTTGCTGTTTTTTTCTGTTGTTTACGTTTATTGTTGTTATTTGTTACAAGGTTGTAATTATTGTCAAGTGTTAAAAATGCTTCCAGCTCTGTCAGTGGTCGAAAAGATCGAAATAGTGCTGATTTACGGAGATAAGTATAAGACAGCCAGAGAGACAGCAACATTCAATGCAAGACATCCAGACAAAATGGTTCATTATTCCACAGTGTCGCGCATAATGAAAAAAATTAAACAAACTGTCTCTGTGGAAAACCGGTACAGAAATTGCTCATGAAAAACTGGGGACGTAGGTACTTTAGATCTACTTTTAACAGTTTTAGAACCACCACAGATATCGGTGAGTGATATTTCCAATACTACAACCATTAAAAACAGGTAAGTCAGAAGGTTTTTAAAAAGAAATAAGTTCCATCCTTATAAACCAAAATTTGTTCACGTCTTAAATGATCGTGATTACGATGTCCGTTTGGACTTTTGTGCATGGTTTCAAGGAATGGTCGAGGAAAATGCAGATTTTCCAAAAAAGGTAAAATTCTCTGACGAACTGTTAGCTCGCAGAACTGTCATTGGTGGGCCACTAAAAATCCGTAATTTGTAATAGAAAGTAAAGATCAATACTGTTATAAAGAGAATGTATGGTGCGGTATCTACAACCTTTCCATAATAGGACCATTCTTTTTTCAGGAAAATTTTAATTCAGAAAGATGTTTGCAATTTCTGTAGACAGAACTCTCAAATGTTTTGGACAATGTACCATTACTGCATAGAAGAGACCTGTACAACAAGACGGAGCAAGTATTCAAGTATTTTGTAGCTTTAGTTATTCATCATCCTGATTAACCTTTTTAACCATTTTAAAAAGGCTTGGATGAAAGTACGAAAATCTTGAATAAAATACACTGGCTTTATTTTCTTTATAAAATTTTTATTCGTTATTCAAGCAAACCCAAAAAAAAATACTGGCTTAGTTAAGTTCAGAATAGAAAAATGGATCATTTTAGAAGGAATTGAAAATAGTTTTAAATTTTTTACTTAAAGTTTTTGTTTTCTATAGGTGATTTCAACAAGGTCAAAGATCTGAAAATTAATATATTTTTCCAATTCTTTGCGAGACAATAAAGGGAAATTATTACGCTAGAGCTTTTTACAACTTTTTTTCTGTTTTAGGTAAACCAAGCAAACATAAAAATTTTTGTTTAATTTCCAGAAAACAGACCAAAAAATTGATATTTTTGAAAGTCCTTGAATCTTTTTTAAAATTGATACAGACGTAAAATCGGATAATGAATAACTTTTCTCTTTAAAATTTTTCGATATTTTGTCATCTAACCCCACTTTTTACATATTCAAAGCGAATTTTTTAAATTTTCCGCCCTGACGGTGGTCAAGTGACATATGTCAAAGTATTTTTTTTTGTTATTGGTTATGCTGAATCAATCCCAAGTAATATTTTTTTGAAATCTTAATAATAACCATGATTTGTTGTACACTCTTTGCCGGTCACTGCATGATATATATATATATATATATATATATATATATATATATATATATATATATATGTATATATTGACCCGAAGTTTACTGTATGGCGACGCTACTGGGGGCAGTGTCAAGGCCAGATTTCGCAAAACAATAAAGTCTTAGAAATAATGTGCACTCTTAATATTTCAAACCAGTACCTTCAACAGTTTTTGAATGATTAGAAAAAAACTTCTACATTTTAAAAACTTAACATCCTGCATCTCAGAAACCAAGCGAGATATAGATAATGTTCATAAAAGGTTTTCTACTTAATTGAAGCCCCTCTATGACGTCAAAGTTTGAAAGATAAACTTCAGACCACTCTGTATGCAGGGTGTTTCAGGAAGAATACACGCAAATTTGGGAAATAAAAGTCCAATTGTACCTTGTTCTCAAGATACATGGTGTCAAAGTCAAAAAAAAAGTTGACTCCAAAACGAAAAAATATATTTTTCTCATTCTTGGTACAATAAATAGGGATATAAAGTACATTGGTTTTAGCGTATTAATACGTTTTTATTATGTATAGTGGCGTAGAACGAAAGCAGTAGTGAACCTTTTAATTCTTAATTTCTATTCCAATGGAGTAAATTGGGTTTATTTGTTACAATACGAAACTTTGATGTTTTCAGATAAAAAAGGTACACTTTGTCTAAAACGGCAACTTTAACAGTCTCTAAGATATTTGAATTTTTAGATATTCATCACACAACTGCTTAGGCAAGTTATTCACATTGACACCCTGTATCTCGAAAGCGAAGCACTATTGGGCTTACGTTTATATGAAAGTTTTGTGTTAAAATGATTAGATCTATCATTTCCTGAAGTTACGTGTATTTTTACCGAAACACCCTGTATATCTAGACATCTATACGTTATAACCTGTGCTTGAGATATTATCATTGCCCAGGAAAAGAAAAATTTCTAAATCATACAATAATAATAATTTTATGGAGTACATAATGGACTTCACAATTTTATTACTCTCTAACGTTTTGAGTGACGGATATACTATACTTTTAAAGCCAATATCTGAGGAACATTTTACGTTTATAACCTGTGTAGGTATTCATACTAAAAAAAATTTTTAAATTACGTACCAAGTAGGAAAAGCAGTACTTTGCTTGATAAAATGATAAGGGTTTGTAAAATAATATCGAAAAATTTACATTCACAGCAACTCCCAAAACCTTCCGTTAATTACGATTTGCAAGTTGTTCTATGATATCGTTACTTACTTGGAAACAGAGTGCAAGAAATATTGAAATATCAATAACTTCTTCATATTTTAGTTACGTTGATATAAATGTAACTGAGCTATTTTTACCAATACTCTGTTTAGATCATATTAGTATTTTTCATTGCAGAGTCGGGTCAAGGGTAAGGGAAAGTATTTTCAACATTTTGAATTTTAATGTTGCAGATAAATGATATTGGCTAATGTAAAGCAAGTTCGGCACATTTTGGCAGTATTTGCCTATATTTACAACAAAGTATCTCTGTTAGAAACATCTTTTGTGGCCTTTAAAATTACCTTTACACAGTGGTAAAACGTACAACATATGATTGCACCTTTAACCGGGGGTTGTTGCACCTTTGACCAGTAATCTAATAAAAACCAACTACACAAAAAGGTTTAAAAATGAATTTACTTAACACAGTCTACAAAAAGTAAGTTGTAAAAATTAAAACTAATTTTTTACATCATTAAACTTAGTAAGATGAGAAATTTATTCCAAATGACCTGTACAGATCCTTTTATTGTAATTGGTACCTGAAGTTTGGTTACAATATCATCTCTCATATAGTTGGTTATCCTATTTTTTTAAATTTGTTACTCGGAGCCAGCCTTTTCGAATATTTTATTGCGTAAATAGAATTATCATTGTTCTTCTCAAAAATGTGTGCCACAAAATACCTAGTAAATTTTTTTAAAGAAAGTTAACAAGAACAAACTTTTTCACATGCAATTCTTATTTCTCAAACTCATCTTGCATCTCACAATACTCGTCCAATAAGCCAAATTCGCCACTTTCGTTTGATGAATCTTGTAAGACTAAATCTAAATCAGCAACTGAGCTTTCTAGCTGAACAAAAAGCGTTTTTGTAAGTATTGTCGTCGTTTGAATTTTTTTTTGTATCGAGTGATCACTATTTTTGTTTTGCTTTTGCAGCCTCAACTGCCTGTTCTTCAGGTGTGTCACTGGGTATCTGCGATTTACCCTTAGGCCTACCTTGCCTGGGATTTAGGATGTGGTCTTACTTTTTTTTTCTGATACCTTTGACCACGTCAAGGGATGGTCAAAGGAGCAACGCCATTTATCCATTTATTTACTGTGCATTTTTTTAAGCTAAGCATGCCACTTCCTACTACTGCACAATGTCAAATTAACATAAAAGAGTATTGTTTAAAGTTATTCAATTAAACAAAATACAATTACAAAAATATATATAATGTAAAACAACAATGTAAAAATGCTTACTTTTCAGTAATGAAAATGAAAAAAGTATTTTTCTACAACCCTATACAAAAGTCGTCATTTTGTAATATAATACATTCAGCGAAAACGTAATTTTCGTCACCAGTGAGAGAAAGTGTCATAACGTTAACTTTCGTCTCTAGTGACGAAAATTAAATTATATTTTCAATTATTTGCCGTCCTCGTATATAATGTTTTGACGAATTTTGCTTATATATTAATAAACAAAGATAGGAATCATTTCTTTAATAAGAATGCATTGTATATCTAGTTGCCAGGTTTCATTAGTTTGACACTCGGTTTGACACTTCTCTTTAATTGTTTACACTCAAAGCATTGTTAGTTTTTGAATAAGTTATCATGATTTCTGAATCGGAAAGTGATTTAGATTTTCAAAATACACCACCAGAAATAACAAATCAAGCTGAGCAGACATCTTTGGATTTATTACCATTAAAATCTAAAAGAGATATGAAGATATATATGAAAAATTCATGGATTGGAGAGTTAACAATCATGTTAATTCATTTTCGGAAAATGTGCTGCTTGCGTACTTTGGATGGTTATCAAAAATTTAAGTCATCGACGCTATGGTCTATGTATTCGATGCTGAAAGCCATTTTATCGATTAAAAATAATATAGATATAAGTAAATACCCCAAGTTGCGTTCTTTTTGAAACGAAAATCAGATGGATTTAAAAGTCAAAAATCTAAAATTTTTTCTTCCGATGAGATACGTACTTTCTTAAAGAATGCACCCAATTCCAAATACTTAATGATTAAGGTAACAATTACTTTATTAATGTGAAAAATTCTTAATATTAATATTAAATTCACGTTTGTAGGTAGTCTTAATTTTGGAATTTCGGGAGCTTGTCGTTGCCATGAATTAAAAGATTTGACAGTAAATGATGTAAAAGATACTAGCAGTATACTCTTAGTTACGATACGTAATACAAAAACAAAAGTACCGCGTTCCTTCCACATTTCTGGATTCTTCTACGAAATTTCTAAAATATATATGAACCTTCGTCCACTAGATATGGACCAAAAAAATACAAGATTCTTTATAAACTACCAAAACGGAAAGTGTACTCGACAAGTTGTGGGAATAAATAAATTTAGTAAATTTTCTATGCAAGTAGCTCAATATTTAAAATTGTCTGATCCCCAAAAATATACCGGGCATTGTTTGCGCAGAACTTCCGCAACGCTGTTAGTGGATGCAGGAGGTGATTTACTTCAATTAAAAAAGCATGGAGGCTGGAAATCTAGTAACGTTGCAGAAGGATATGTTGATCAATCAGTTAACAGCAAAAATCAAATACAAACCAAAATTTTACAATCCATACAAAATAAAACGCTCTCCGATGACGGCGCATCATCATATGGAGTGACATCAGTTAACAACATAACAGATGTGACATCTTCTACCTCAATACACAAAAATCTTGATTGTAATACTCCTATAATGGTGAATAGTTGCTCGAATGTAACAATTAACCAATATTTAAATCATAAGTAATGTTTTGAAAAATTCCGTTATTTTTACTTTCAAATAAAATATTTGTTCAATGTTCTTTTTTAGTATATTATTATGATATAAACAGGGTTGTAGAAAAAGTATAGTGTTTCACTCGTCGAAAACATTTTTTGAAGCTCGTGAACATTACCAGCCTCGGCTGCGCCTCGGCAGGTAAACTGTTCTACTCGCTTCAAAAATGTTACTTCACTCGTAAAACAATATACTATTACTGAAAGCTGATATGTTTTTACCAATTATCTGTAGCATAAAATGAGCCTCTACTGGAACTCCTGTGAACTACATACAACAAGTTTGAAAAATAATTTGTAGATGGAGCCATAGTCTGGGTGGTCAAACGTACAATATCATATCACTTTCCTCTATATTTCGCTCTAATGTGAACCAAAGTTGAACCTCCTTTGTGCCGTTCATCGTTTTTTAACATGAACATGAAATGTAAAACAAAACCAGTAAATCCAAAATAAAATTTCCATGCCTTAGAAAACGGAATACCAAATTTAAAGATTTAATCAAAATGAAAACAGTCAACATTTGATCTTTGGTTTAACAAAAATTAGTATTTTTTCTTAAAACTATAAAACTATGTTGTAATACAAAATGAACACAACTGAAAAAACAAAATTAAAATAAAGAAATCAATCAAAATTGAACTTAGCCAAAAATAAAGTAAAAAGGTTTTATTTTCCTCAGATTTGGTGCCCTTAATAAATCGATTATTCTCCGTAATGTATACACTTGTTCTCCAGCATGACCTCTTTCAATTGGGTACAGCTCTGAATATTGAGTTTTAGTTTAATCATTTCTCAAAGAATGTACTTCAGCAAAGAAGCCGTATTATAGATTCGGCAATTTCATAAGCTCTTTGTCTTCTGGTTAGCTATTTTTTTCAATTTATGTACTGACTGTATCTAAACCAATCTTCGGCGTGTCCAATTTCTTTTATTCATTTGAATGAATCTGTCTAGAACTTTTCACCAAAAGCAGACCATTGTAACTGTTACAATATGGTTTAATTTTCCACACCTAGGTTCAGTTTCCAACACTGTATCAGGTACTCACTACGGATTTCAGATATTTGTACAAAAGTATTCATGATTTATGTAAGAAGTGGATCCGTAGGAGCACACTAATGTGTGGATGACGGTTTTCTCGTATTCTGGTTTACACATCTGAGCACTGTCCTGACATATTGGCAGCGTTATCAAAACCTGGCCACGGTAGCTTGGAAGGTTAATTCCCATTTAGTTCAAGACGGTAGAAAGAACATAAACAAGCTGTGATATGGGTTGATGTGGCTTTATCAAGTATTTAGTCGATGATTAGCGAATATTTTTTAGCATTCGTTATTTCGTATACAATTTTATCCCCTATTTATTGTCATCTGAATGATTAATGTATTAAAAATGTGTTGGGAAAGATAGGAAAAACCACTTTCACCGGTGTTGCCAAATCGTACAGTATGGTCCGCCAAGAAACTGTTAAATTTTACTAGTAACACATTTCGCCTAAGAAAATTTAATTTGACACGTTACCAGCGGTTTCACTAAGTACGCGTATTGCTAGATTACTAGAGGTCATTCTGAACGTCTCTACAACCCCCCAGTTACACATTGCGCCAGCAAGTCACTTGTTTTACTAGTTGCTTAATACAAGGGCTGTTACTCTTTTGGGATTCTTTACTAAATACCCCTATGGTGAAATTGGAGCCTCGAAAAAGTTTACACATATCACACAATATAATTGTAGTTGACTTTGAATAGATTAATCAAATTCGCTGTCATGTATCTCCCTTGGGATAACGTTTTAGAAATATATAGTTTCTGAACAAAAGGGTTTTAGTAAACTTATCGTTTTAATTAGAATATCCGATTTTAAAAAGTGAAAAGAGACTGCCACGAAAGCACGTGAAAGTGTTACGTAATCCTGGTAAAAGTCATAAGTAGGTAAACACGTCAGCAACGTTTAGTGTGCGTGTGTTGCCATTTAGGTGAGTTACATATTTTATTTTCTAGCTGATTTGAAAACGTTAAAAATAAGTTGATTTGAAAACGTTAAAAATAAGTTGCATCACTCATTGTGAGTATCAAGATCCCATACCCGTTAACATTTTTAGGGCGTCATTACGAAAATCTTAAATATGCTCATAATAATCCGTGTTATACAACCCTGTTAGTGGTTTTCCCCTTAAAGTACTTCTAAAAAATTTCAAGATGATGACAAAAGAAAATAAGAAGCCGAGAAACCAACAACGACACCAAGGGCTTGTAACGTCTGAGTAGAAAACATGCCGTCAGCGCTCGCACGCAAATACTCAAATCGCGTTCATATAGTAGTAAATTGGGCCCCATTTTACTAAAAAACATCTAACATTGAATTATCTATAAAAAAAAAGGTCTATATACTTTCTGATCAAAACTTAATAATGTACTCGTTTACGTATTAGTCTAGAAAAAAAAAACGTAAAAAAACTTGTGCAAATTGAATTATCTCTAAGAAAGTCTCTATTCTTTTTGTTATAAGGTTAATCATTTTTCAGATCTTTACGAAAGCTATTTTAGAGAAAACAGCACTTATGCAAAAAGCATGATATCAAGGACTCCTTTTAAGGGATTTAAAGGATTTTAAGGGATTTAAAGGATTTTAAATTAGTTTTTTTCCTTTTAAGGGATTTTAAATTAGTGTTTGTAAATGAAACTGTAAAATATCATCAAGTTCTACTTTTATTTACAAAAGTTTTTCTTAACACGTTTTAAAAATTATTTTGACCAATTCGATATTTTTAACTCAAAGTTGTGATCATGTAAGCAAAAAATTACATTTTAGTAGTCATAAACTTTATATGTGGCAAACTTAAAAGAAACGTCATTTATTGTTAATTGATTGCAATGTGGTTGGTAATATGGTCCGGATAGAGATTAACCCTTCTAACTAGGTACCTACGTAATTTTTTGTCCAAGCAAGAGAATTGTATTGGCATAGAAAGAAGAAAGCCTAATTCTTTTCAAAACTACAGGAATAATAAAATGTCAGTTATATATTTTTTAATTTTTAATGTGTAATAAACAAGACTATACTTTGTACTTTTATATAAGTCGAAATGTGAATAAATTGAAAATAGCCGTATTCCATCAAACTAATGCTATCTAATAACGAGAACATGGTTTGACATCGTAATGTTTATAAGATCTTTAGTTTATATCATCTTTGCTCACGCAGCATGACCCAGGCATAAGGAAGTCAATTAAAGTTTTGACAAGATTACTTTCAAATTAATGGATCTAGTAGGTGGGTCAGTTGCAGTTCTTCTTTACTTTAGTAACGAAAAAATATTTAGTTTTCTGTATATATTTCAATAAAAACAAATTCATTATTTCTGCTAAAATTATATTATTTATACTTGATCATAAGTGCCGATAGGAATTTTACGAAGTACGTTGCAGAAGCGATTAAAAGAAAACGGCGGTGTTGGGCTTTGTCTAGGCCGCAAACCGTTGTTTTCGAAACTTTTCTACGGAATTTCCAGGCAAGAAATTAAAAAAATGCGCCTATGATTAATCCATTAACCCATAAACCGCTCTCCGTAAGCCGAAACCAACGTCTGTAAAGCGAATAACAAGGTCAAACAAAATATAGTTTTAAGGCCCACAGAATTTTCAACAGTGATGGCAACTTTACAGTTCAAACATCAGGAAATATTTAGCCAAGAAGGGACCAAAGTAGGTAGGATATGCCGCAAGCAAGCGCAACCGGAATTTATGTACCAGCAATGTTTATTTATGCAAGAAAGTAAGTGAATTCGCAATTTCAAAAAGGGCGTCCACCTTGAGCTCTTTGCAGTTGTTCCCATAAAGGATGCATCACAGAAGAACTGTTCATGCAGCATTTAGACCATTTCCAAAAATTTGTAAAATCGGTCAGAGAAGATCCAGTTCTCCTCATAATGGATATCCATTCGACTCACTCTTAAAAAGTTTGTAGAGCCAATGGTATTACGCTTTTGTGCATCCCTCCACACACCTCGGAAAGGATCCAACCATTAGATATCAGTTTTTATAGCCCGGTGAAGACATCAATTCAGAATGCTGTAAGTATTTAAATAACCGCCCTCATAAAAGAATATACCTTTTTGAAGTAGCAGAGCCTTTTAATAATGCATTTATTAGGGTAGAAAAAGCTATAAAGGGATTTCAAGTATATAAGAATCTGTGTCTATTTAATTCGGACGTTTTCACTGAGGAAGACTGGGTCAGCCCGTCTTTAAAACGCTAACAGCACTAATGGTCTTATTAATGACGTCCCTGACTTTATTTTATTAATGAACCGCAAGAAACACCAGAAGAAGAAATAGTTTCAGCTTCTCAACACCCAGAATGCGAGAAAGGTTTAGAAATAGTACAGTCGTCAAAATCGCAACATTCAGATATTTAAGTCATTCCACGAAATTTTACCTCTACCGGGACCAAACATCCAAAACTGGTGGGAGTAGGAAGGCGGGACCAAACATCCAAAACTGGTGGGAGTAGGAAGGCGAGCGCAAAACAAGTTTCTCAAATAACTTTACATCTACCAGATACAAAAATGTTCTTCAAGAAAGAGCTGATAAAAAATTATTGTCACAACAATAAAAATGCGAAACACGGCTACAAAAGAAAAATTTTTGTCACGACATTATTGCCGATCAAAAAGGAAGCGATGAGGTTTCCTAGGGGAAAGCTAAATAAGAAAACCTATAGGGAAAGAAGTTCAGAACACGAAGACAATGATGACGGATTCAAGGGCATATATGCGAATGGGACCGTTTATTGTGCGGAGAGTTCGAGAAAAATGGTATGGTTGAAGAGTAATTCGTGTGGGAACTGGTCTCATAAGACATGTACCGATACAGAAAGAAAAACATATATATGTGATTATTTGGCTTAGAAAACTTTCATGTGTCCACTGGGGAATAGTAGCCGTATTACCCTAACTAGTGGGGTAATAATAGCCACGTAGAGTGTTATATTTTGTGGTGTAAAGCGAGTATTATATTTTTTGCCTTACTTTTGAATAAAGACTAATATAGAAGATGTCCTCTTTCATTCATTCCCTTATTTGGAAAAAAATATTTAAATAACTACAAAAACTTTAAATTTATGCTTAGGGGGGCACCATTCCCCCGGTGTCCCCTATCATACGTCCAGAAACGATTGTTTTGCGGCTTCAGCAGAATTTCGGGCTGGTTGAATTGTTTTAATTGATTTTATTTGTCATCACTAATCAAAGTAAAGAGACATTCGTATTTATTATCTGTCTTACACTTTGTTAAACTAATTCAATTTCTCCCTTAAAACAATGATTTACTTTTGCTCACTAACATAAGATGGTTAGCACAGATGTACACACACGACACACCCAAACGCACGCGCACACACCACCACCCACCCACACACACACACATCACACACACACACACACACACACACACACACACACACACACACACACACACACACACACACACACACACATTTAAGTCCGTCTCAATTTTATTACAGAATAGTATATATTAATAGAGTTAATCGTGTTATTTATTGCAATTAACATGTCTGAAGACTTCAATATTGATGAAGTATTTGAAGAATCACTTCGAGCACTGGTTAATGTTTGCGAAAAAAGTGGAAATTTAAAAAACAGTTTACGTCAAGATATTTTTAAATCTGTTTCAAGCTTGCGTAAAATTTATGTCAAATTAGTGAATAATATAAAGGCTAAGGACGCTGAAATTGTTAATTTGGCCAAGCACCAAAAGGATTTGCCTGAATTAAATCCTCCAAACCTTAAAATTGATAGAAAATTGACATATTCGGAAACTGTCAAAAATATTTCAAATACATGTGAAAATAAAAATTTAAAGTGTTCGTAAAATCTAAGGCAGATCAATCTGTTGATTTAATAAGGACGCAAATTAAATCTAAAGTGAACCCTACTGAACTACAGATTGGCATTAAAACATTTAAATCTTTAAGAGATGGTAGAATTTTGATTGAATCTGAAACCCAAAAAGAGGCAGAATTACTGCAAAATAAAATAAATGAAGTTTGTGGAAATCATTTGGAAGCTGTTTCATCAAAGTTAAGAGATCCTCAAATGATTATATATAACATTCCGGAAGAAATAAATTTAGAAAGTGCGAAAGAAATTATAAATTTACAAAATCCTGAATTAAATTTAAACGAGGATTTACTTATTCAAAAGCCATTTTAGAAGTAAAAGAAAATTGTCAAACTTAATAGTTGAAGTTAACTCTACAGCAAGATTAAAATTATTAAACAAGAAGTTGAAATTGGGATGGAGTATTTATAAAATTGAGGATTATATAAAGGCAAATAGATGTTTTAAATGTTCTAAATTTAATCATAGGGCAAACGATTGCAAAGGTGAAACAATTTGTCCTATATGTGCAGAAAATCACAGTCTTAGAGAATGCAAGGCAGTAAAAGAGGAACATAAATGTATTAATTGCGTAAATAGGAACAAATACGCGAAAAATGAAAAAATTAATGAAAATCATTCTGCCCTAGACAAAAATTGTCCATGTTATGTAGACATTGTACGGAAGCATCAAGAAAATACTAAATATTAGATAATGGCATCTTTAGTTACCTAATATTTATTATTGTCTTATATAGTAGTTAATGTATTAATTTTACAGTCGTGTTAGTTAATAAGTTTTTATTTGTTAGGCAGTTAGGTAATTTCATAGTAACGTATGAATATTATTATCACTGTTGATATGTATATGATGAACATAGTTAAATTGATGATATAATAGTTAGAGATAATAGATATAAGTATATTATAAAGATAATTATGCATGTAATATGTTAATGGTACATGCTGAATAAAGATTAAATAAAAAAAAAAACACCACACACACACACACACACACACACACACACACACACACACACACACACACGCACAGACACAGACACAGACACAGACACAGACACAGACACAGACACAGACACAGACACAGACACAGACACAGACACAGACACAGACACAGACACAGACACAGACACAGACACAGACACAGACACAGACACAGACACAGACACAGACACAGACACAGACACAGACACAGACACAGACACAGACACAGACACAGACACAGACACAGACACAGACACAGACACAGACACAGACACAGACACAGACACAGACACATACACAGACACAGACAGACACAGACAGACACAGACACAGACACAGACACAGACACAGACACAGACACAGACACAGACACAGACACAGACACAGACACACAGACACAGACACAGACACAGACACAGACACAGACACAGACACAGACACAGACAGACACAGACACAGACACAGACACAGACACAGACACAGACACAGACACAGACACAGACACAGACACAGACACAGACACAGACACAGACACAGACACAGACACAGAAACAGACAAAGACACAGACACAGACACAGACACAGACACAGACACAGACACAGACACAGACACAGACACAGACACAGACACAGACACAGCACAGACACAGACACAGACACAGACACAGACACAGACACAGACACAGACACAGACACAGACACAGACACAGACACAGACACAGACACAGACACAGACACAGACACAGACACAGACACAGACACAGACACAGACACAGGCACAGAGACGGACACAGACACAGACACAGACACAGGCACAGGCACAGACACAGACACAGACACAGACACAGACACAGACACAGACACAGACACAGACACAGACACAGACACAGACACAGACACAGACACAGACACAGACACAGACACACACAGACACAGACGCAGACGCAGACGCAGACGCAGACGCAGACGCAGACGCAGACACAGCACAGACGCAGACACAGACACAGACACAGACACAGACACAGACACAGACACAGACACAGACACAGACACAGACACAGACACAGGCACAGGCACAGGCAAAGGCACAGACATAGTCACAGGCACAGTCACAGGCACAGTCACAGGCACAGGCACAGACACAGACACAGACTCAGACACTGACACAGACACTGACACAGACACAGACACAGACACAGACACAGACAACACAGACACAGACACAGACACCAAGACAAGACACAGACACAGACACGCATTATGTCCCAAGGGATTAAAATTACTTTTAATCTCTACAAGTGATATTTCAGTCCATAGAAACAGGGACTAAAACAGTATATTTTATCTTTGAGTGACAAAATAGTACATTTCAAACCTAGGTAAGAAAGTACTATTTTGCAGACCGATCACAAGTTTATATAATGTGAGGTCTGCAGACTGCAATAGTAATTTCTACCGAGGTTTGAATACTATTTTTCTCCCGGCCGGTCTCATTATGGTATAATTATACATATTAGAAATTACAAACCAACCGTGTGCTCGATGGCCAGTTTCATTTCGTACTTTTGCTTTCAGGTCGATCCGTGACATTTCCTTTTTGATAAATCAACGCTTAAATCAGTCAAAACGTATGTTTTATTAGGTGCTTTCGAAGTTTTTCAGAAGCCTAAATAGCAACTTTCTCCGTTCTAACTTCAAAAATTAGGTTGTTCCCTTACAAACTTTCGTCACTTACTTTACTTAGGGCGATGAATTTTCAAAACACCAATTTCCATATTTCTAACTTCAAAACGACGAACTTTCATCCCTATTTAACCCCTTAGGGATTAATCTTGAAAATCGTTTCTTAGTGCTCATCTACGTTATATAAGGAACTCCTGTGCCAAATTTCATGCTTGTAAACCCACCGGTATAGGGCACGTTGTCAGTCAGTTGTTAGAGTTTTATTCAGTAGACGAGGACCAGCGCGCGCTTGGCGTTTCCGCGTGTGACCGATGGGGTTGAAACTCCAAAAACCCGCATCCGAGTCTGCGGAACACATATGCCAAATTTCAGCTTAATTGATCAAACCCAACGCGCTCGCTACGCGCGCGCGCGCTACCGCGTCCGATCGGGGTGAAACTCGTAAAACGCGGATCCGGATGTTAGGGGGCCACGTAGCTTTATCGGTCACACCCTGTGTGAGGAGTTCGACTTAGCACGTACAGACACGTACAGAATAGGTTAATTAGATTGTTGGATGGATTTAGTAAAATAAAAATCTTTAAAATTGAAGCATTATCAATTGTGTAAATTGTAGGCTGAGTGTGTTTTGTTTGTATCAAAACAGCTTGGCAGTTTAAAATGTCAAAGGAGGAAGTAATATCCTGTACGCCTCCTGAACTCCATGCAGCTGACCTGGCCTCATTTGAAAATGTACTGCCCAAGACCTCTAAATGCAAGTGCAATAAAAACACCAAATTCAAAAAATGGTGTAATGAGAAAAATGTGACCAGTGAAAATGTTTTGTTAGCATACTTTAAACAAAAATCGTTAATCTATAAATCATTTGGTAATTTTATTCGATACTTAAAAATACCATACAACTAAAAGATAACATCGATATATCGCAATTTGTAAAATTGGTGACGTTTTTAAAACGCCAAAACGTTGGCTACAAACCCAAAAAATCATTGGTATTAAATATATATCCCAAGTCAATAAATTTTCGAAAGAAGCATTAATTGCCATAAAAGTAAATACATGTATTCAGTTTTTAATCTACTTATTCATGTATAAATTTATAGGCTGCTTTAATTATGGGTGTTGCCGGGGCTTGTAGAGGCGATGAGTTTGCAAAAATTAGTATCCAGAATTTGAAGGTAAAGGATGACATTGTTGTCAACATTTCCGACTCAAAAACTGGGGTTGCTAGGAAGTTCGTGATTATAACAAAGCAGCCAATTGGACACAACACCTTCGGTACAACGCCTGAAAAAATTGCGGAACTTTTGAAATTGGAAAATGCTTATCTTTATACTAGACATTGCTTCCATAGAACGTCCGCAACTGCACTTTGCGTGGTGGTGATGTTTTAGATCTAAAGTGTCATGGGGCTGGAGATCGTCAAATGTGGCCGAGGAGTATGTTGAGAACTTCATAGAAGGGAAAAGAAAATAGCTAGAATGGTACAGTCAGAACCAGGTCCATCTTTGACATCAACATCCACAATTTCTTCCGAGATACTTGATGCTCCTCCACAAGAAGTTCTACATATTTAAACCAAATTAATGAATTAGATTCTAAATTTCACATACCCCTTAATAATTTAAAAACTGTAATTACATTCCAAAATTGTACAAATTGTAATTTTCAATTTCATTTTAATTCGCAATAATGTTCTCTGCTAGATTTTTAGTTGAACTATTTGTTTACTTCGTTGTTTTGTTCATATCTCATGCTTGATACAAACGTAGGTCAGAATTGTCATTTGTTAGTTGTCACATTGTTGGTACAGTTGTCAGCATAAGAAAGATATCAATTCCTTTGCACACCTAGATGCAAAATGAGACTTTCAAACCTCAAATGAAGTGAGCAATGCCTTCCGGGAGAAAAAGATTTTACTGCATTCTCATTTTTACCTTCCAACCTACATATACATATGTAGGTATAGAAGGTTATGCAATCGACTTTTTGTTTCACTATCGCTAAATCGACTTATTCGATCATTTTACAACTTTTGGCCAAGTTCCGCCAAGATCAGCCATGATGTCTGGATGTCTGGGTGTGGAGATGTATGTTAGCATCCACGATAACTCCAGAACGAAAATACCTACCTACTTAAAATTTTGTATTTAAGCTTGTTTTTTATTTGGCTTGGAGCTGATTAGATTTTTGGAGAAATCTAGCGGCGAAGAGGGGGCAGGTGTTTATTAGGGTCAGGTTTTGGTTTTTATCAAATATTTCTAAAACAGCTGCATAATTCACAGATATAAAAATACCTAGATTAAACATATCGATTAGTTATGTTCTTTTTCTTATATTCTAAAACAGCTGCATAATTCACAGATATAAAAATACCTAGATTAAACATATCGATTAGTTATGTTCTATGCAATTCAATGCGACGCGAGATTTCGCAGTAAAAAATTTGTAAGGTAGAATTTAAGTGTTTTAGTTCAATTTTTTTCAATATCTGAACAATGATTAATTTTATATGAAAAAGTGTAGACATATTTTTTAAAGAAAATTTAATTTTACATAACTTTTCTTATAAGTTTCTTAATATAAGTTAATATAATCCTAAAAATTAATTAAATATGAATGAAAATGGTTAAACAGTATTACTGATGTCCTATAGAAGCGGGTGGCTTTGGAATTTTTTTAAAGTTAACATGTGTATATTAATCTCTATTGTTTTGTTTTTATCTTGTTTCTTATTTTCGTTATGAACGTGTAAAATGAGGTTGCATAGTTACCCTAAAAAATTATTATTTTGTAGGTTGGAAGGTCGTGTGGTGTTCCACACCACATATTTTAAGTTGTGTTCAACTTGTATCTATCTTTAATATTTTAAATTACAGTTCACCGCAATGCATAGAATTAACGAATAGTCACAATAAAGTTAGTAGTACATCTGCATCATCAACTTGTGAAAACGTCTATAACAATTCAAGCATAGATGAACGTTTTTCCATGTTAAATATTGACAGTGACACAGGAGCAAGAAGTTTACAAACCAACCTTACCTCCAAGGATGTAGTAACTAATGCTAAATCATGCGATGGTATGTATGCATATATAGAAAAACATTAATAATTCTTGAAAATATTTTCAGCAAATTTAAGCTTTTCTGAGAATGCAAATCCAATTGAAATGATGATGAATGGGTGGTATTTTACAATTGAAGAAGTTCTCTGAATTTTATGCCAAAAATTAGTTTAAATCAGTAAATGTATATTGAATTTATTGCATTACCTTGCATTATGTTCTGAATAAATGTACAGATCAAAAGAACATTTATTTAGATATAAAAGAAAGAAACTTATGTTTAAATTAAATACATGTATTTGTTAATAAATGTCATTAGTGTATATGGTAATGCTGAGTTTTTTAAAACAATTTTGTCAGTCTGTAGTTATTTTAAATGTGTATAATATACTAAAGGATTTGCTATTACTATGTAAGATCATTTAAAATCTTTTACTAAAACTACTTTTGATTTATTTTTAGCAAAGCAGAGAGCTCGAATAGTTATAGACTTATTAGCAATTTTAACACATATTCTCAGAACTCTGCCTGATCACAGCCAAATTATTACCAAAATTTTTATAAGTCTTGAAAATTCAAATGAAAACGAGAAATTTAGTATCACTCATTTATTAAAAAATTCCAATTCATTGTTAAGAGAAAGAGCTTGTTACTTTGTGCAACTATTAGGAAAAACATGTACTGACGTTTTGGAAAATGAGTGGAAGGAGTCTGTGAGAGATACTCTTGAAGCTTTGATCTATGATTCAATTGAGGATGTTAGAAATGTAAGTGCAGTAATCTAATGTGTGAATGTTGTGAGTCTTTTATTTCAGGCTGCAGAAGTAACCGTTGAAGATCTAAAACAGTTGTCCTTTTATAACAGGATCGATGGTAATGATTAAATACCAACAAACGGTTCTTCGATGTTTCAATATGAAGATGATGTTTTATAACGGGTACAAAAATATTGCCTGGATAAAGCAGAAAGAATGTTTATAGCTGAGAAGACTGGTACAAATGTTAAGATACATTTTCTTACAGATTATAATAATGTTACTTTGTACGATTCGTTTTAATGAGGTTAATTACATTTTTATAAATGAACTGTCATTTTCTTCAAACTGTATATGATTCATTCAATAATTTATACAAAGGTGTAGAGAGCCACCAAACTTCACTGTACCACTTGTGCAAAGAAATGTTGTCGCCATCCAGTGTTTTGCCCACATTTGACTTTCCTTGGGGGTCAACTACCGGGTTAACTTTACCATATTAAATTAACTATATAGTTTGAACAAAAGTATAAATTTTAATCCCAAATGAATATCAAAAAACTTTAAGAAATTCAGTATAGCAAGCATCATCTCCTGTGACTATATCAAACACTTCTTCACCTCCATATTCAAACTTGGCAAGCACCGTTTTCACCATCACACGCCTGGTTTTGATTTGCAGTGGGAGTAGGGCACCCAAGCTTTCTAACAAGAAAAGTGCAGAATTGTTGGAGATGAAATTTTGAGAGTTTCTTCAATTTGGATTCATGTAGTCTATAGATCTTCCATAAACATCTTTTGCATAGTTTGCATCATTCAATAAAATAATTTCACTTTTAAATTTTCATAACTAACCTTTGAGAAGAATAAATGTCCCCAGATACTAAGGCAAATCCAATCGATATACTTCCAGAATAAAAATCTAAAAATTAATTGATTAATAAAAAAACTGGTAAAGGACTGTGGACTTCAGCAGCTTTGCCCTCTCGAAACTTCCCTTTTATATTATTGAATTGGCACTGCCAATATGCCACATTACGCATTACTAGAGTTCCTTATTATTTGTTGAATGTTGCATTAACTATTTTAATTTAAGTTATATTGAATAAATAAAAGGAAAGGAAAAGGCAGCATATTTCATTCCCTCCCCAAAGGGAGGGCGGGCTCAGTTTCGCGGATTCCCAGCATATACATACATTACGTATGTATATATGTATGGTGGGATTAAGGATAGGTGTGGTCACGATAGGATTGGAAGGAACGGAGTTAGGGTTCTGAGGGGAAAATACTACCCCAGCATTCGCCTAAGCAGCCGCACATGGTGTGCATATACGCAGTGACCATGCCGCTACATGTGTATGAGGAAACCCCTGAAAACCTTATACAAGGTAGACGGTAACGGGAATCGAACCCATTACCTCCCAAATGCTAAGCAGGTCATGTCACCACTACACTACCAGCTTGGTTATATTGAATAATAACCGGTCAACAATACGTTAACCAAATACTACTTAGATTCGGAGTAGTATACGAAGGAATTTGCTATGCATATTCAGTTTGTAAGAAAAATTAACAAAAACTGAGGAAATTGTTAATTTTTTAACTTGAAATTAAATGTGGACATGAACAGAGTAATCCAGTAGGAAAGATCAATTCTGGTTATATTAAATAGCATACCATAATTGTCAGTTTGGTTTAGCTACAGTTATAGACAACTGGTTTTTCAACAAAAAGTTATTAAAAGGTAGTGGAATTGTAGTCAAAGCAAATTTCTGTAAAGATAGATTAAAATTATTAATTGAAGCCCAGAATGTTTTGTGATAAGATAAAGTACGGACACACTACAGCGATGTGTACATTAAAAACCAAGGTGAATTCCAATCTTTACCTTAACATCACAATAAATTAGATATTACTATATAAAATGTAAACTTTCCCCATATTTCATTTTAACGCTTATTTGGACACACGCACCCCTAACACACATACGCACCCCTAACACATACGCAGACACATATACATACACATACACAGAGACACACACAACCGCACACATAGAGGAGCTAATGAACATCCTCACAGGCGAGGTATGAACCAGTACTTGTTTGAGATAGAACAGGGAAACAAACCTCAGGCTAATAATTTGGCTCCGTTGCCAAGCCTACCTTAACATTTATATACAGAGAACAGGATAACAGTATATACACAAACTTGACATACATTTATGAGAACTGTTTCTATTTTTAGATCGTAGGTTTCTTTATTGGAAATGGCCGAGTCGTGCATTTCTGGGAATCTTTAGCTAATCTCGTTTCCAAGAATTGCTTCTATTTTTAGATAACCTTAAAAAAGACGGATTAGTCTGCGCTTGAATAGCGCCTGACGTTGACCTGACCTTGATTCGACCTTTTCCTGATCTGACCTTTATCGGGCCTTGACCTGACCTTGGGCTGATCTTGACCTAGCTTTGACTTCACTATGGTCTGACTTTGAGCTGACCTTAACCTTGGTTTGATCTCTAGAGATCAACCTTATGCTAATCCAAATTGTGCTTCATCATCATTTTCCATCCTTCAGTGGGGGTATAAAATGTGAATAAAATTGTACGAGCTTTCCGCGAAGCAAAGTCAGTTATGGCGTCATTGAAATCAATTTCGCTGGTCAGGTTCTGCTCAATTGACAAAATTGCAAAATTGCTCATCTTAGATAGTTCATAATTAGTTTAAGCTTGAAAAAGCTGCGTTCACAACTTGCAACACTAATGCCAACTGTCAAAAAGATACGTAACATGATTACAATATTGGGAACTGAGATGTTAAGGTTAAACTTCTGTATTAATACGAAAAACTCCGTCGGTCCCTTCGTCGTGATATGCAAGCCTTTTACAGCAGCAAGTTGTGCTATCGTTCTCTCTCTCTCTTTCTCGTTCAAAGTCTACCTTGTCAATATCATCAGGGCCAGTAGTGAGGTCATATTTGAATTCCGGATCTAGTAGTTTCGCCGGTAAGAGAATTTCGTCCAACTCATGCAGTTGATGCAATCTTGAGGCAATTTCCTCCGTAATTTTGTCAACTGAACTGAAGAGTTCTCCCTTAGTTCCTGCGTGTAAGATGAAGCAGCATCTTCAGATTCACCAGTGGTCCTCCTTTTGTCCTTCTCTTCTCGTCGTCTATAAATATAAATGAGTATCGTTGATTTCGGCCAGCACTATACACCGTAATTCAAGATACGAAAGAAAAGTAAACGATTGAATTTTCGGAAGCAAAAGCCCCACATCAGATCTTGTCGCTGCGTTTTCGTCCGTTGATTCTATGGCCCAAACACCTCCAAGATATCACATTAATGAATCCTGATCACCTTGCTAGCGTCATGTCATGTGTTGTTCTGTGATTATTGGAGTACAGCTCAGCGGTGTGTTGAGGAAAAACGGTATACGAAAACCCGCTCAATCGTTCCAGAAAATGTAGCATCAAGGTATTATCAAATATAATGGTGAACTACTTTGTTTCTTTCACTTGCTTCAGAATCGTTGCTCGAACATGATCCCCAAACAGTTGATAAGCTCATTTTAGATTTCGGCCAACAAATGGGAGACCGATTTTTTCCTAATTTAACCATCGTTAGGTGTTTTGGAAGTAGATGAATGAGTTCTAAAAAGTTACCTCTGTTACCGCCGCGGTCACTTTAATTCACATTCTCTCGATGACCACGCAGTATGTAAGATTCTGCTTAGCTAAAACCAATTTACATAGAGTATTCTTCTTAGAACGTCTCACCACTTTTGTTCACTTTGTGCTTCCCATTGATAATAATTCCTGCATCAGGTCTGATTTACAACTTTTCTACTTAAAAAATTGCCTAGGTGAAATTGGTTGGATTTCAATTACCTTCGGGTTCATCTTCCACCACTTTTTAGAACCCTTAACCGTGTTTAGTCCTGATTAATAATAGGCAGTTTTCGTTCCACAACAGAAACAAAATAACGACGCATTTGAAGAATAGTACACAATCTAGGTTCGCAAATGTCCTTTTGGGATGGTTCGGAAAAACTAATTACAAGCCACCCCCCCCTTATCCCTCCGGTAGCTTCGCCGGCATGAGTAACTTTCCTGAACTCGTAATCCAGATGTACGACCATGGCGCCCTGCTTCATCAGCAAGTTGCGTAGCTAGTCCGAGATTATCGTTGAACATTGACTCACATCAGTGTAGTCAGTGAGAGACTCAGCAACGACTTCACTGGCGTTAGAACACCAAAACAAAATCCGCTATGGCCTTTATTCGCTTGACTGCAGGCGCCGGCTTGATGCTACTCAGCAGCTTCACTCGACCGTTGAGTGGGTTTAACAGCTCCAAATGTGAGACTGGATCTTGAGCCATCAGCACAAACTTCACTTGATGTAGATGTAGCCTACTCCTTGACTTGTCGAAAAGTGTTCTTTTTCTTTTCTTATTCACTCTCCATGGCCTCGACTCTTTTCATCCACAAATTTCAATATTGCACTTTTATCCTGTGAAAAAACAATGGAACCTTAACCTTGCCCAATTAGAATTCAATAGGTCTCCAATTCCGGTTATTAATGGTTTTTATAACTCTTCGCTTAATACCGGCACGGTTCGACTAAACGTTATTAAAGCTTATTTATTTCTATAACTGAACTTAACAATGAAACTTTATTTACAATAACTAAAACAATAAATGAAAATTAGAAACCGTGTAATTTAGTTGACAGTTATTACAAATTTCCCAAAAATGCCAATACACATACATTCTATTCTGAATCGGAAAACACAAGATTTTCTCCTATTGCTTATTACTTGCTGGCATATCCCAAGGTTGTCTTGTCCGGGATATTACCTGATGGCGATGTGCTGTCGCCCCCGAAAAGGTACCGCCCGGGCACTGCCCTGCTTTTTGATTGTTAGCATTTTTCATAAATATATTCATTATCAGTGAGAGACTTTAGAGGGCCAATGCCAAAAGCTGTACAATACAGTAATCTGCTTTCTTTGTAATTTGCACTAACGAACTTCGGCTATACATAAATGCATACCTATGTAATAATAATAATACTAATAAGTTTATTTGTTTGTAGTACAAAGAAAAGGAACCAAATATAATTTAACAACAAAACAAAAACGGAATTCTACAAACAGAACTAAAATGCAGTATAACTGATATGAATTTAGCTCTTCTTAGTGTGTATATTTATTACTTAGATATGTCGGTCGTTTTTATTTCACACATTTGATTAAGGTTAATATAATGTTCTTATAAACTATCGATTCCAAAGTTATGAACATTTACATTAATTTTATCTGATATAAAACGTTATTGCCCTGGTATTCGTAGCTATGTTGAAAACAATCTTTGTAGGCAGTTCTTAAATTTTGTAGTAACAAGTGTTTTAAATTGGTTATTAAACAGACGTCGTACGAAAAAGACCTTCGAATGATGTAGGTGCGAAAATGGGGTGGTGAAAGTAACCTCTTGATCTAATATTAATTGAATGTATATCAGAACGGTATCCGATTTTTGTTTTAAATATGGCGATTTGTTTGTGTAGATGATATCATACAAGGTAATAGCGTGCAACTTCCTTCTTTGTTTCCTATTTAACCAATTTGCGTACGATAGTGTATGAGATATTCGCAAAACTTGCGAATCCGTAAATAAATCTTAAACAGGATTTTTGCACCCTCTGAATTTGGCTAGAATCAATTCTGGTTAGGCAAGGACCGTAAAGTACGTCTGCATAGTTAAAATTTCTTATTAGGTGTGCGCCGCAAAGCTTAATTTTGAAGCCAATTGACAGAATGTAACGGTGTGGAAATAATTTTTTTAGACTGGCGTATGTCTTTCGAATGCATTTTGAGATATGAGTAGAAAATCATGCACTTGTATCTAGTTCTACTCCAAGATTTGTTTCTACATCACTACAACGTACTTAATTGTTATCTCTTTGAATATGAATATTTTTTTCCATAGACTTTGTCCTTACCAAAAACTACAACATTAGGTACATTTAAGAGGGTTAATGGAGAGCTGATGTTTTGAAGAATAATCAGACAGAGAATTTAAATCACTATTTTTTAAGTTATTCGTAGCCTGAAAATCTGAATGGCGAATGGAGTAGGTCATCTGCATAGATATATGGAGTTTAAATGAGTACTAAGTTGTAGGTGCATATAAAAGAATAGGCGCAAGAACTGATCCTTGGGGAACTCCACAGTTAATAATTCCTAGTTCTGAAGAACATTTATCAGTCTGAACAAATTGCTTCCTATTAGTAAGATAATTTCTTATAAAAAGTTCAGCAGACTGTGAAAAGCCAATAAAACGCAAAATAGCACAGAATATGTCATGGTTTATGGTATCTAGTAATCTAGTATAATTAGTATTATGGCGTTGCCTAGGTCATTGTTTTTAAGGATATAGTCAAGTAAGTGAAGCCTTCTGTTTTCCATATTTAACCATTTAATGAGTTTGCGTGAAATTAGTTCTTGTTTTTCTTTTACGCTGATTAGGTTATATACAAAAAAACATGACGTAAGGTAACCTTACTCTCTTTCTGACAATTAAAAAAACGTTTCTAAAAGGTGTGTTTGTTTTCTACATCAAACATAAAAGGTTATGGGCTTAGTTACCCTAAATTAGTGCTGTGATAAACAAACAGAAACTTACTCGTGTTTTTTTTGTTAAAAACAATACTTTTGAGTGTATTATTAGTTTAAACTACGACTGAACACAATAGTTGAAACATAATGGAGTTTTATAAACACATAAAACCTTTGACAGGTGAGTAAGACTAGCTAGTTTTGAAGCGTAAGATTAGAGATCTTTTAAATTATCATGAAGGTGCTCTAGATGTTATTGATGGCTAGTTAGTTAAACCTGAAGAGCTCAAAGAAGGAGCTTCAGAAGCCGAAATAAAAGAACACAAATCTAAGAGTGACCTATTTAGAAAGTCCAACAGTTATGCTTAGTCTATGATCGCAAGTTCTGTTACTGATACAGTGTATCAGAAACGTATGGATCAAGAGACAGCTTTTGATGCTTGGAATATGTTGAAGCAACAATTTGAGGTATCATCAAAAGACCAGTTGTTTAAGATTTGCTCACATTTCTTTTCGTTTCACTGGATTGAAGGTAACGATGTTTCAACACACATAACTAAGCTCAAGTCATTGTGGAATGAACTAAATAATGGTCTGAAAGTAAAAAAGGAGAGTGCTTTATCTGACTTATTGCTAGTGTGTAAAACGCTGCATATTTTTCATAGTTCTTTCATTAATTTTAAGTCAAGCTGGATGGTATTAAAAGATGACCAGAATAAGACTTTTGATGATTTGACTGTTCAGCTTTGTTCTTTTGAAAGAAATTTTATCAAACAGGAGAGCACTAGTTCTGTTTCTGAAGAGAGCCAATAGGAATTAATAGCGGGCTGGCACAAAGCAGAATAAGTTTAATAAGAGTAAAGCTAAGAAAAAACAAAAGAAGTTTACTACTGCATGTAACTACTGCAAACAGACTGGGCATTGGGAATGGAATTCTCATAGAAGACAAAGATAACTCAAGAGGCTTCGGTAGCTGATATTGTAGGGTTTATGTTTGTCTAGGTTGAGGCTATGTCAGTACACTCGTCTACTCATCCGTCTAGGTGGTGGATAGACAATGGGACCACAAGGCATGTAACAAACAGTATTACATAGATTTTAAGAAATTTAAAACCTCATCTGGCATAAAATCGTCAGAAAAAGAAATCCTTCCCGCTATAGGCACGGGAACAGTTAGAGTAAAACCTTGGCAACTAGGGAAGAATTTTTGCTAACGGATGTCTGGTATGTACCAAAATTGTTCTCTGCCCTAGCAGCACAAGACAGGAATCCAGAGTGTATTTGAGTCAACAGCGACAATTCTCAAATCAGGAAAGCTGATGTCTAATGGATCAAGAAAACTAGGAGGCACTTTGTTCGAGGCGGAATTACATCAGTACTACCAAAATAAAATTCGGAGGTAATTTTCTTTGATAATAAGTTGCTGTTGTACCACGAGAGGCGAGGGCCATCAAGATAAAAGGCACGTACAAGTTAAGATACAGAAAGAGTTGAACATAAAGGTTTCTAAAGAGGAAAAGCAAGTATGTGAGCTTTGTATCTCTGGCAAGGCACACATGCTGCCATTTGGCCACAGAGAAAAGTCAGCAAAACCAGGAGAATTATTTTCGGCGGACATTTGTGGACCTTTAGAAGAGTCACTTAACAAGAAAAGGTGTTTAGTTGTTTTTAAGGACAACTATACTAAGTTTCGTTACGGCTATCTGATGTCTGAAAATCAGAGGTTGTTTTTTCTTTTAGTTTGTTTGTAACACTGATTAGGTTATATAAAAAAAACATGATGTAAGGTAACTTTACTCTCTTTTTCTGAGAATTAAAAAACGTTTCTAAACGGTGTTTTTCTACAAAAAACCAAAAATGACACAGTTTATGAGAAACCTTGTTAAAACATGTAAGACCATATATGAACCGTAAGCAAGAATTTTGACAGTTTTGTTTCTTTTACGACAGCAACGAGTAATACAAGCCTATAAACCGTATCGCAATAGCCTAATTTATAAATAGCTAAGGAATCAGAGAGTATTTGTTGGGTTTCACGGTTGAGTATGTGTCTATGAGTATATATTCATATGTGCTGAACTAAAAATGTATGCAGTATTTATGTATGTTGTATGTATGCACCAATTTCGTTGGAGAAACGGCAAAGGCATTGAATAGATGGGCAAGTAGGCCGTTTGATGGTTTTGAGGCATAGGTCATGATTTGGGGCCAGTGATGTTCAAAAAGCCTATTTATGTACCATTTGAGACCTAAGACACCCAGATATTTTATGTTTACACCGATTTCGTTGCAGAAAGGGCAATACACATGGTCCCAATGGGAAAAATCGATACATTATGGGTTTACCGCGTAAATCACCTTGAGCAACCAAAGTTGCCCAGGAAATTTATATGTACACCAATTACGAAGAAAAAACGGTTCATCGCATTACCTTATTGTCCCAGAATGAGGTTTTATGTTTATACGATCGACCATTATTTGACGCTAAAGATGACCAAATACTTTATAAACTACGGGAAAGTGTCAAACACATGATTTTCGGACATAGGAACCAAAGATGTATAAACAAAGTTATTGGACATTACTGGTCGTAAAAGGTGACAAGATGGTAAATCCTTAAAATATTGTTCTTGCCCATCTATCAAATAGTTTTAGTTATTTTTCCAATGAAGTTGTTGCATAAATATAGATTTTGGACAGTAATGGTTCTAAAATCAAAGGATTCATAAGAATTTCACATTTCAGGTCCTAAAAGTTGAACAATACTGTCACACTATAAAATCTCATTCTTGTCCTTGGAGCAAATAGTTCTAACCGTTTTCAGGGAAATTACTGGTCGAAAAAAACTACAACGTGGTAAATCTATAACAGTTTGATCTTCCCCATCTATCAAATAGTGCTAGCCTTTCCTTAATAAAATACGCAAATAAATAAAGATTTTGTAAACCGCAGACTCCAAAGTATGCCCAACACTGTAAAATTATAAAATTTTGTTCTTGTCCTCCAATGAAATTAGTGTATAAAGAAAGATACTGGACGCTATTGGTCGTAAAAGATGACAACGTGGTAAATCCTTAACATTTTTATCTTTCCTATCTATCAAATAGTTTTGGCATTTTTCTAATAACTTTCACAGTGAAATTATAAAATTTGTGTCTTCACCACCGAGCAAATAGTTTTGACCGTTTTGCCAAAGAAATGGGAGTATAAGAAGAGATTTAATACATTACAGACCCCAAACGATAACCAACATGATGAAACTATAAAATTTGGTTCTTGCACATCGAAGAAGTAGCTATATTCCCAATGAAGTTGGCGTATAAATGATGATTTTGTACTTGCCCACTAGACAAATAGTTTTGACCGTTTTTCCAGTGAGATTGGTTTATAAAAAAAGATTTTGCGCATTACAGAGCCCCAACCATGGGTAACATTGTAAAACTAAAATTTGGTTCTTGCCCATCTAGCAAATAGTTATAACCATTTTTCTAATGAAATTAATGTACTAATAGAGACATTGGACATTATGGATCATAAAAAATGACAACATTGTAAATCCATAAAATTTTGATCCTATCCATCTGTCAAACAGTTTTGGGCTTTCCATAATAGCAGTAGTAAATAAACAGATTTTGTACACCGTAGACCCCAGATTATGTGAATCAATAAAATTCGGATCTTGTACACCAAGCAAATAGTTTTAACAATGAATTGGGGGTATAAACAGAGATTTTTTATATTATAGATTCCAAAAGATGACCAACATGTTGCAACTATAAAATTAGGTTACTTGCGCACCGAGAAAATAGTTTTGACCATTTTCCTAATAAAATTAGTGATTAAGTAAGGGTTGCGTACATCACCGGTTCTAAAAGTTGACCAAGATAACTCCATAAGATTTTGTTCTTACCCACCGAAAAAATAGTTTTGACTGTGGTTGCCAATGAAACTTGGTGTAAAAAATAGAGATTTTGGACATTACTGTCCCCAAACGATGACAAATACTGTGACACTATAAAACTTGCTTCTTGTTCACCCAGAAGACAGATTTTATCTTTTTCCGAGTGAAATTGGCGTAGAAATAAAGATTTAGGTTATTACAGAACCCCAACGATGACTAACTCTATGAAACTATAAAATTTGGTTCTAGCCCACCGAGAAAATAGTTTTGACAGTTTTACAAATGAAACGGGTGTATAAGTAAAGGATTTGGACATTGATGGTTCTATGCCCTCGGTTGGCATAGATATGGTAAAAAAACCGTTTCTCGTAATCGTGCACAGGGCAGTCGGACGGATGGGCACACGGACCGACTACATTATGTTTATGCTTCGCATAACTTAATAAATTTAAGTGTTTACTCATCATAAAAATATGACCTGTTTTTCCAAATAAAATCGGATTATGATCAAAGAATTTCAATGCGGTGGACACAAGTGGTTCCCAAAGGCATGAAATACGTACATTTAGTGTTTGTCTGTAATACCAATTCTGTCACTCCTTTTTTTGCGAAATTAACATACAAATGGACATTTTAGAATGGCGGTCATAATATTGTAAAGAACAGTTTGAAAATGCAAACAGTGTGAAATTGGATAGTGAAACAAAAGGGACAGTTAGTGAACTGACGTGTAATTAATTTTGTTCATTAAGAGACCATTTATAACTGTTCTTATAATATCTTTGTACCTACGTACATATATTTATTATTACATACTGACAAATAAACGTTGACAGCATTATTTTGTTATTTCAACAAAAATCAGGTGGGATTGAGAAGATAAGTAGAACGAGTCAAGGAACGCACGTGTGACGCCTAAACTGGAGACTGGAAGTAGTTTTGCTGAAGAAAACCTGGTGAACCAAAATGAACCAGTTGGGGGCTATGCAAGTAACCTAATTAGCCTAATCGAGGTTATGTTATTGGAGAATCGAAGAATAGACGCCATGATCGACAGGATTCTAAAATAACACGTTTCCCGCCAAAACGTTGGATCTACTACACCGTCCAACACATCTGAACTGCCTAATAGGCCAAACTCCAGTCTATCGATAATGCCAGAACTAATCAAGACAACGAATGATTTCGACGGAAGAAAAACACAAACAAATGAGTGGTTAACAACATTCAATAGCATTAGAGACTTACACAAATTGCCGGATGCATACGCGTTGAAATGGCCGTTCTCATCTAGTGGATGGCGCAAAATGTTGGTATCAGACACATAAATTAGAAATTACCTCATGGTCAGCTTTTGTACAACTATTTCGAAGAGCTTTTCGGCAAGAAGAAAGCTTAACAAGCAAGTGGAAACGAATGACTGAGAGAAACCAAAAGAAACATTAGAAAAGTGAAGAGTACTTTTGCAAAAAGTCAAACTGTGTAAGGAATGGGATTGACATTCAAGGAAACAAAAATACAGATTTTAGTGGGAACACACGTTGATTTGGATATACCACGACATCAATGAATATGAAGAATTAAATAGAAAAAGGATGGAAATAATTGAAGCTGATACACCGAAAACTGAAAATTCTAGAGCTGATGTTATGTCGATTTAACGTAAATTACCTTAATAAAAACATACTTCCTAAGTGAACTGAAGCTCTTGGAAGAGCTACGCATTATGTCCCAAGGGATTAAAATTACTTTTAATCTCTACAAGTGATATTTCAGTCCATAGAAACAGGGACTAAAACAGTATATTTTATCTTTGAGTGACAAAATAGTACATTTCAAACCTAGGTAAGAAAGTACTATTTTGCAGACCGATCACAAGTTTATATAATGTGAGGTCTGCAGACTGCAATAGTAATTTCTACCGAGGTTTGAATACTATTTTTCTCCCGGCCGGTCTCATTATGGTATAATTATACATATTAGAAATTACAAACCAACCGTGTGCTCGATGGCCAGTTTCATTTCGTACTTTTGCTTTCAGGTCGATCCGTGACATTTCCTTTTTGATAAATCAACGCTTAAATCAGTCAAAACGTATGTTTTATTAGGTGCTTTCGAAGTTTTTCAGAAGCCTAAATAGCAACTTTCTCCGTTCTAACTTCAAAAATTAGGTTGTTCCCTTACAAACTTTCGTCACTTACTTTACTTAGGGCGATGAATTTTCAAAACACCAATTTCCATATTTCTAACTTCAAAACGACGAACTTTCATCCCTATTTAACCCCTTAGGGATTAATCTTGAAAATCGTTTCTTAGTGCTCATCTACGTTATATAAGGAACTCCTGTGCCAAATTTCATGCTTGTAAACCCACCGGTATAGGGCACGTTGTCAGTCAGTTGTTAGAGTTTTATTCAGTAGACGAGGACCAGCGCGCGCTTGGCGTTTCCGCGTGTGACCGATGGGGTTGAAACTCCAAAAACCCGCATCCGAGTCTGCGGAACACATATGCCAAATTTCAGCTTAATTGATCAAACCCAACGCGCTCGCTACGCGCGCGCGCGCTACCGCGTCCGATCGGGGTGAAACTCGTAAAACGCGGATCCGGATGTTAGGGGGCCACGTAGCTTTATCGGTCACACCCTGTGTGAGGAGTTCGACTTAGCACGTACAGACACGTACAGAATAGGTTAATTAGATTGTTGGATGGATTTAGTAAAATAAAAATCTTTAAAATTGAAGCATTATCAATTGTGTAAATTGTAGGCTGAGTGTGTTTTGTTTGTATCAAAACAGCTTGGCAGTTTAAAATGTCAAAGGAGGAAGTAATATCCTGTACGCCTCCTGAACTCCATGCAGCTGACCTGGCCTCATTTGAAAATGTACTGCCCAAGACCTCTAAATGCAAGTGCAATAAAAACACCAAATTCAAAAAATGGTGTAATGAGAAAAATGTGACCAGTGAAAATGTTTTGTTAGCGTACTTTAAACAAAAATCGTTAATCTATAAATCATTCACACTTTGGTAATTTTATTCGATGCTTAAAAATACCATACAACTAAAAGATAACATCGATATATCGCAATTTGTAAAATTGGTGACGTTTTTAAAACGCCAATACGTTGGCTACAAACCCAAAAAATCATTGGTATTAAATATATATCCCAAGTCAATAAATTTTCGAAAGAAGCATTAATTGCCATAAAAGTAAATACATGTATTCAGTTTTTAATCTACTTATTCATGTATAAATTTATAGGCTGCTTTAATTATGGGTGTTGCCGGGGCTTGTAGAGGCGATGAGCTTGCAAAAATTAGTATCCAGAATTTGAAGGTAAAGGATGACATTGTTGTCAACATTTCCGACTCAAAAACTGGGGTTGCTAGGAAGTTCGTGATTATAACAAAGCAGCCAATTGGACACAACACCTTCGGTACAACGCCTGAAAAAATTGCGAAACTTTTGAAATTGGAAAATGCTTATCTTTATACTAGACATTGCTTCCGTAGAACGTCCGCAACTGCACTTGATTTGGGCGGTGGTGGTGGTGATGTTTTAGATCTAAAGCGTCATGGGGGCTGGAGATCGTTAAATGTGGCCGAGGAGTATATTGAGAACTCCATAGAAGGGAAAAGAAAATAGCTAGAATGGTACAGTCAGAACCAGGTCCATCTTTGGCATCAACATCCACAATTTCTTCCGAGATACTTGATGCTCCTCCACAAGAAGTTCTACATATTTAAACCAAATTAATGAATTAGATTCTAAATTTCACATACCCCTTAATAATTTAAAAACTGTAATTACATTCCAAAATTGTACAAATTGTAATTTTCAATTTCATTTTAATTCGCAATAATGTTCTTTGCTAGATTTTTTGGTTGAACTATTTGTTTACTTCGTTGTTTTGTTCATATCTCATGCTTGATACAAACGTAGGTCAGAATTGTCATTTGTTAGTTGTCACATTGTTGGTACAGTTGTCAGCATAAGAAAATATCAATTCCTTTGCACACCTAGATGCAAAATGAGACTTTCAAACCTCAAATGAAGTGAGCAATGCCTATTTTTCTAACCGTCCGGGAGAAAAAGATTTTACAGCATTCTCATTTTACCTTCCAACCTACATATACATATGTAGGTATAGAAGGTTATGCAATCGACTTTTGTTTTCACTATCGCTAAATCGACTTATTAGATCATTTTACAACTATTGGCCAAGTTTCGTCAAGATCAGCTATGATGTCTGGATGTCTGTGTGTGGAAATGTATGTTAGCATCCATGATAACTCCAGAACGAAAATACCTACCTACTTAAAATTTTGTATTTAAGCTTGTTTTTTATTTGGCTTGGAGCTGATTAGATTTTTGGAGAAATCTAGCGGCGAAGAGGGGGCAGGTGTTTATTAGGGTCAGGTTTTGGTTTTTATCAAATATTTCTAAAACAGCTGCATAATTCACAGATATAAAAATACCTAGATTAAACATATCGATTAGTTATGTTCTTTTTCTTATATTCTAAAACAGCTGCATAATTCACAGATATAAAAATACCTAGATTAAACATATCGATTAGTTATGTTCTATGCAATTCAATGCGACGCGAGATTTCGCAGTAAAAAATTTGTAAGGTAGAATTTAAGTGTTTTAGTTCAATTTTTTCAATATCTGAACAATGATTAATTTTATGAGAAAAAGTGTAGACATATTTTTAAAGAAAATTTAATTTTACATAACTTTTCTTATAAGTTTCTTAATATAAGTTAATATAATCCTAAAAATTAATTAAATATGAATGAAAATGGTTAAACAGTATTACTGATATCTTATAGAAGGGTGGCTTTGGAATTTTTTTAAGTTAACATGTGTATATTAATCTCTATTGTTTTGTTTTTATCTTGTTTCTTATTTTCGTTATGAACGTGTAAAATGAGGTTGCATAGTTACCCTAAAAAATTATTATTTTGTAGGTTGGAAGGTCGTGTGGTGTTCCACACCACATATTTTAAGTTGTGTTCAACTTGTATCTATCTTTAATATTTTAAATTACAGTTCACCGCAATGCATAGAATTAACGAATAGTCACAATAAAGTTAGTAGTACATCTGCATCATCAACTTGTGAAAACGTCTATAACAATTCAAGCATAGATGAACGTTTTTCCATGTTAAATATTGACAGTGACACAGGAGCAAGAAGTTTACAAACCAACCTTACCTCCAAGGATGTAGTAACTAATGCTAAATCATGCGATGGTATGTATGCATATATAGAAAAACATTAATAATTCTTGAAAATATTTTCAGCAAATTTAAGCTTTTCTGAGAATGCAAATCCAATTGAAATGATGATGAATGGGTGGTATTTTACAATTGAAGAAGTTCTCTGAATTTTATGCCAAAAATTAGTTTAAATCAGTAAATGTATATTGAATTTATTGCATTACCTTGCATTATGTTCTGAATAAATGTACAGATCAAAAGAACATTTATTTAGATATAAAAGAAAGAAACTTATGTTTAAATTAAATACATGTATTTGTTAATAAATGTCATTAGTGTATATGGTAATGCTGAGTTTTTTAAAACAATTTTGTCAGTCTGTAGTTATTTTAAATGTGTATAATATACTAAAGGATTTGCTATTACTATGTAAGATCATTTAAAATCATTAACTAAAACTACTTTTGATTTATTTTTAGCAAAGCAGAGAGCTCGAATAGTTATAGACTTATTAGCAATTTTAACACATATTCTCAGAACTCTGCCTGATCACAGCCAAATTATTACCAAAATTTTTATAAGTCTTGAAAATTCAAATGAAAACGAGAAATTTAGTATCACTCATTTATTAAAAAATTCCAATTCATTGTTAAGAGAAAGAGCTTGTTACTTTGTGCAACTATTAGGAAAAACATGTACTGACGTTTTGGAAAATGAGTGGAAGGAGTCTGTGAGAGATACTCTTGAAGCTTTGATCTATGATTCAATTGAGGATGTTAGAAATGTAAGTGCAGTAATCTAATGTGTGAATGTTGTGAGTCTTTTATTTCAGGCTGCAGAAGTAACCGTTGAAGATCTAAAACAGTTGTCCTTTTATAACAGGATCGATGGTAATGATTAAATACCAACAAACGGTTCTTCGATGTTTCAATATGAAGATGATGTTTTATAACGGGTACAAAAATATTGCCTGGATAAAGCAGAAAGAATGTTTATAGCTGAGAAGACTGGTACAAATGTTAAGATACATTTTCTTACAGATTATAATAATGTTACTTTGTACGATTCGTTTTAATGAGGTTAATTACATTTTTATAAATGAACTGTCATTTTCTTCAAACTGTATATGATTCATTCAATAATTTATACAAAGGTGTAGAGAGCCACCAAACTTCACTGTACCACTTGTGCAAAGAAATGTTGTCGCCATCCAGTGTTTTGCCCACATTTGACTTTCCTTGGGGGTCAACTACCGGGTTAACTTTACCATATTAAATTAACTATATAGTTTGAACAAAAGTATAAATTTTAATCCCAAATGAATATCAAAAAACTTTAAGAAATTCAGTATAGCAAGCATCATCTCCTGTGACTATATCAAACACTTCTTCACCTCCATATTCAAACTTGGCAAGCACCGTTTTCACCATCACACGCCTGGTTTTGATTTGCAGTGGGAGTAGGGCACCCAAGCTTTCTAACAAGAAAAGTGCAGAATTGTTGGAGATGAAATTTTGAGAGTTTCTTCAATTTGGATTCATGTAGTCTATAGATCTTCCATAAACATCTTTTGCATAGTTTGCATCATTCAATAAAATAATTTCACTTTTAAATTTTCATAACTAACCTTTGAGAAGAATAAATGTCCCCAGATACTAAGGCAAATCCAATCGATATACTTCCAGAATAAAAATCTAAAAATTAATTGATTATTAAAAAACTGGTAAAGGACTGTGGACTTCAGCAGCTTTGCCCTCTCGAAACTTCCCTTTTATATTATTGAATTGGCACTGCCAATATGCCACATTACGCATTACTAGAGTTCCTTATTATTTGTTGAATGTTGCATTAACTATTTTAATTTAAGTTATATTGAATAAATAAAAGGAAAGGAAAAGGCAGCATATTTCATTCCCTCCCCAAAGGGAGGGCGGGCTCAGTTTCGCGGATTCCCAGCATATACATACATTACGTATGTATATATGTATGGTGGGATTAAGGATAGGTGTGGTCACGATAGGATTGGAAGGAACGGAGTTAGGGTTCTGAGGGGAAAATACTACCCCAGCATTCGCCTAAGCAGCCGCACATGGTGTGCATATACGCAGTGACCATGCCGCTACATGTGTATGAGGAAACCCCTGAAAACCTTATACAAGGTAGACGGTAACGGGAATCGAACCCATTACCTCCCAAATGCTAAGCAGGTCATGTCACCACTACACTACCAGCTTGGTTATATTGAATAATAACCGGTCAACAATACGTTAACCAAATACTACTTAGATTCGGAGTAGTATACGAAGGAATTTGCTATGCATATTCAGTTTGTAAGAAAAATTAACAAAAACTGAGGAAATTGTTAATTTTTTAACTTGAAATTAAATGTGGACATGAACAGAGTAATCCAGTAGGAAAGATCAATTCTGGTTATATTAAATAGCATACCATAATTGTCAGTTTGGTTTAGCTACAGTTATAGACAACTGGTTTTTCAACAAAAAGTTATTAAAAGGTAGTGGAATTGTAGTCAAAGCAAATTTCTGTAAAGATAGATTAAAATTATTAATTGAAGCCCAGAATGTTTTGTGATAAGATAAAGTACGGACACACTACAGCGATGTGTACATTAAAAACCAAGGTGAATTCAATCTTTACCTTAACATCACAATAAATTAGATATTACTATATAAAATGTAAACTTTCCCCATATTTCATTTTAACGCTTATTTGGACACACGCACCCCTAACACACATACGCACCCCTAACACATACGCAGACACATATACATACACATACACAGAGACACACACACACCCACAACCGCACACATAGAGGGAGCTAATAAACATCCTCACAGGCGAGGTATGAACCAGTACTTGTTTGAGATAGAACAGGGAAACAAACCTCAGGCTAATAATTTGGCTCCGTTGCCAAGCCTACCTTAACATTTATATACAGAGAACAGGATAACAGTATATACACAAACTTGACATACATTTATGAGAACTGTTTCTATTTTTAGATCGTAGGTTTCTTTATTGGAAATGGCCGAGTCGTGCATTTCTGGGAATCTTTAGCTAATCTCGTTTCCAAGAATTGCTTCTATTTTTAGATAACCTTAAAAAAGACGGATTAGTCTGCGCTTGAATAGCGCCTGACGTTGACCTGACCTTGATTCGACCTTTTCCTGATCTGACCTTTATCGGGCCTTGACCTGACCTTGGGCTGATCTTGACCTAGCTTTGACTTCACTATGGTCTGACTTTGAGCTGACCTTAACCTTGGTTTGATCTCTAGAGATCAACCTTATGCTAATCCAAATTGTGCTTCATCATCATTTTCCATCCTTCAGTGGGGGTATTAAAATGTGAATAAAATTGTACGAGCTTTCCGCGAAGCAAAGTCAGTTATGGCGTCATTGAAATCAATTTCGCTGGTCAGGTTCTGCTCAATTGACAAAATTGCTCATCTTAGATAGTTCATAATTAGTTTAAGCTTGAAAAAGCTGCGTTCACAACTTGCAACACTAATGCCAACTGTCAAAAAGATACGTAACATGATTACAATATTGGGAACTGAGATGTTAAGGTTAAACTTCTGTATTAATACGAAAAACTCCGTCGGTCCCTTCGTCGTGATATGCAAGCCTTTTACAGCAGCAAGTTGTGCTATCGTTCTCTCTCTCTCGTTCAAAGTCTACCTTGTCAATATCATCAGGGGCAGTAGTGAGGTCATATTTGAATTCCGGATCTAGTAGTTTCGCCGGTAAGAGAATTTCGTCCAACTCATGCAGTTGATGCAATCTTGAGGCAATTTCCTCCGTAATTTTGTCAACTGAACTGAAGAGTTCTCCCTTAGTTCCTGCGTGTAAGATGAAGCAGCATCTTCAGATTCACCAGTGGTCCTCCTTTTGTCCTTCTCTTCTCGTCGTCTATAAATATAAATGAGTATCGTTGATTTCGGCCAGCACTATACACCGTAATTCAAGATACGAAAGAAAAGTAAACGATTGAATTTTCGGAAGCAAAAGCCCCACATCAGATCTTGTCGCTGCGTTTTCGTCCGTTGATTCTATGGCCCAAACACCTCCAAGATATCACATTAATGAATCCTGATCACCTTGCTAGCGTCATGTCATGTGTTGTTCTGTGATTATTGGAGTACAGCTCAGCGGTGTGTTGAGGAAAAACGGTATACGAAAACCCGCTCAATCGTTCCAGAAAATGTAGCATCAAGGTATTATCAAATATAATGGTGAACTACTTTGCTTCTTTCACTTGCTCCAGAATCCTTGCTCGAACATGATTTCCCAAACAGTTGATAAGCTCATTTTAGATTTCGGCCAACAAATGGGAGACCGATTTTTTCCTAATTTAACCATCGTTAGGTGTTTTGGAAGTAGATGAATGAGTTCTAAAAAGTTACCTCTGTTACTGCCGCCGTCACTGTAGTCCACATTCTCTCGATGACCACGCAGTATGTAAGATTCTGCTTAGCTAAAACCAATTTACATAGAGTATTCTTCTTAGAACGTCTCACCACTTTTGTTCACTTTGTGCTTCCCATTGATTCCTGCATCAGGTCTGATTTACAACTTTTCTACTTAAAAAATTGCCTAGGTGAAATTGGTTGGATTTCAATTACCTTCGGGTTCATCTTCCACCACTTTTTAGAACCCTTAACCGTGTTTAGTCCTGATTAATAATAGGCAGTTTTCGTTCCACAACAGAAACAAAATAACGACGCATTTGAAGAATAGTACACAATCTAGGTTCGCAAATGTCCTTTTGGGATGGTTCGGAAAAACTAATTACAAGCCACCCCCCCCCCCTTATCCCCTCCGGTAGCTTCGCCGGCATGAGTAACTTTCCTGAACTCGTAATCCAGATGTACGACCATGGCGCCCTGCTTCATCAGCAAGTTGCGTAGCTAGTCCGAGATTATCGTTGAACATTGACTCACATCAGTGTAGTCAGTGAGAGACTCAGCAACGACTTCACTGGCGTTAGAACACCAAAACAAAATCCGCTATGGCCTTTATTCGCTTGACTGCAGGCGCCGGCTTGATGCTACTCAGCAGCTTCACTCGACCGTTGAGTGGGTTTAACAGCTCCAAATGTGAGACTGGATCTTGAGCCATCAGCACAAACTTCACTTGATGTAGATGTAGCCTACTCCTTGACTTGTCGAAAAGTGTTCTTTTTCTTTTCTTATTCACTCTCCATGGCCTCGACTCTTTTCATCCACAAATTTCAATATTGCACTTTTATCCTGTGAAAAAACAATGGAACCTTAACCTTGCCCAATTAGAATTCAATAGGTCTCCAATTCCGGTTATTAATGGTTTTTATAACTCTTCGCTTAATACCGTAACGGTTCGACTAAACGTTATTAAAGCTTATTTATTTCTATAACTGAACTTAACAATGAAACTTTATTTACAATAACTAAAACAATAAATGAAAATTAGAAACCGTGTAATTTAGTTGACAGTTATTACAAATTTCCCAAAAATGCCAATACACATACATTCTATTCTGAATCGGAAAACACAAGATTTTCTCCTATTGCTTATTACTTGCTGGCATATCCCAAGGTTGTCTTGTCCGGGATATTACCTGATGGCGATGTGCTGTCGCCCCCGAAAAGGTACCGCCCGGGCACTGCCCTGCTTTTTGATTGTTAGCATTTTTCATAAATATATTCATTATCAGTGAGAGACTTTAGAGGGCCAATGCCAAAAGCTGTACAATACAGTAATCTGCTTTCTTTGTAATTTGCACTAACGAACTTCGGCTATACATAAATGCATACCTATGTAATAATAATAATACTAATAAGTTTATTTGTTTGTAGTACAAAGAAAAGGAACCAAATATAATTTAACAACAAAACAAAAACGGAATTCTACAAACAGAACTAAAATGCAGTATAACTGATATGAATTTAGCTCTTCTTAGTGTGTATATTTATTACTTAGATATGTCGGTCGTTTTTATTTCACACATTTGATTAAGGTTAATATAATGTTCTTATAAACTATCGATTCCAAAGTTATGAACATTTACATTAATTTTATCTGATATAAAACGTTATTGCCCTGGTATTCGTAGCTATGTTGAAAACAATCTTTGTAGGCAGTTCTTAAATTTTGTAGTAACAAGTGTTTTAAATTGGTCATTAAGCAGACGTCGTACGAAAAAGACCTTCGAATGATGTAGGTGCGAAAATGGGGTGGTGAAAGTAACCTCTTGATCTAATATTAATTGAATGTATATCAGAACGGTATCCGATTTTTGTTTTAAATATGGCGATTTGTTTGTGTAGATGATATCATACAAGGTAATAGCGTGCAACTTCCTTCTTTGTTTCCTATTTAACCAATTTGCGTACGATAGTGTATGAGATATTCGAGATATTCGCCAAAACTTGCGAATCCCGTAAATAAATCTTAAACAGGATTTTTGCACCCTCTGAATTTGGCTAGAATCAATTCTGGTTAGGCAAGGACCGTAAAGTACGTCTGCATAGTTAAAATTTCTTATTAGGTGTGCGCCGCAAAGCTTAATTTTGAAGCCAATTGACAGAATGTAACGGTGTGGAAATAATTTTTTTAGACTGGCGTATGTCTTTCGAATGCATTTTGAGATATGAGTAGAAAATCATGCACTTGTATCTAGTTCTACTCCAAGATTTGTTTCTACATCACTACAACGTACTTAATTGTTATCTCTTTGAATATGAATATTTTTTTCCATAGACTTTGTCCTTACCAAAAACTACAACATTAGGTACATTTAAGAGGGTTAATGGAGAGCTGATGTTTTGAAGAATAATCAGACAGAGAATTTAAATCACTATTTTTTAAGTTATTCGTAGCCTGAAAATCTGAATGGCGAATGGAGTAGGTCATCTGCATAGATATATGGAGTTTAAATGAGTACTAAGTTGTAGGTGCATATAAAAGAATAGGCGCAAGAACTGATCCTTGGGGAACTCCACAGTTAATAATTCCTAGTTCTGAAGAACATTTATCAGTCTGAACAAATTGCTTCCTATTAGTAAGATAATTTCTTATAAAAAGTTCAGCAGACTGTGAAAAGCCAATAAAACGCAAAATAGCACAGAATATGTCATGGTTTATGGTATCTAGTAATCTAGTATAATTAGTATTATGGCGTTGCCTAGGTCATTGTTTTTAAGGATATAGTCAAGTAAGTGAAGCCTTCTGTTTTCCATATTTAACCATTTAATGAGTTTGCGTGAAATTAGTTCTTGTTTTTCTTTTACGCTGATTAGGTTATATACAAAAAAACATGACGTAAGGTAACCTTACTCTCTTTCTGACAATTAAAAAAACGTTTCTAAAAGGTGTGTTTGTTTTCTACATCAAACATAAAAGGTTATGGGCTTAGTTACCCTAAATTAGTGCTGTGATAAACAAACAGAAACTTACTCGTGTTTTTTTTGTTAAAAACAATACTTTTGAGTGTATTATTAGTTTAAACTACGACTGAACACAATAGTTGAAACATAATGGAGTTTTATAAACACATAAAACCTTTGACAGGTGAGTAAGACTAGCTAGTTTTGAAGCATAAGATTAATGATCTTTTCGATTATCATGAAGGTGCTCTAGATGTTATTGATGGCAAGTTCGTTAAACTTCTCGAGCTCAAAGAAGGAGCTTCAGAAGCCGAAATAAAAGAGCACAAATCTAAGAGTGACCTATTCAGAAAGTACAACAGTTATGCTAAGTCTCTGATCGAAAGTTCTGTTACTGATACAGTGTACCAGAAAGTTATTGATCAAGTAAGAGCTTTTGATGCTTGGAATATGTTGAAGCAACAATTTGATTCATCATCAAAAGACCAGTTGTTTAAGATTTGCTCAGATTTCTTTTCGTTAAACTGGATTGATAGTGACGATGTTTCTACACATATAGCTAAGATCAAGTCATTGTGGAATGAACTAAATAATGGTCTAGAAGCAAAAAAGGAGAGTACTTTACCTGACTTATTTGTTTGACGCTGCATATTTTTGCTTAGTTCTTTCATTATTTTTAAGTCAAGCTAGATGATATTAAAAGATGATCAGAATAAGACTTTTGATGATTTGACTGTTCAGCTTTGTTCTTTTGAAACAAATTTTATGAAATAGGAGAGCACCAGTTCTGTTTCGCAAAAGAGCCAAGAGGGATTAATAGCGACTGATACAAAGCAGAATAAGTTTAATAAGAATAAAGCTAAGAAAAAGCAAAAGAAGTTTACTACTACATGTAACTATTGCAAACAGACTGGGCATTGGGAATGGAATTCTCATAGAAGACAAAGATAACTCAAGAGGCTTCGGTAGCTGATATTGTAGGGTTTATGTTTGTCTAGGTTGAGGCTATGTCAGTACACTCGTCTACACATCCGTCTAGGTGGTGAAGAGACAATGGGGCCGCACGTAACAAATAGTGATCTGAATTACATAGATTTTAAGAAATTTAAAACCTCATCTGGCATAAAATCGTCAGAAAAAGAAATCCTTCCCGCTATAGGCACGGGAACAGTTAGAGTAAAACCTTGGCAACTAGGGAAGAATTTTTGCTAACGGATGTCTGGTATGTACCAAAATTGTTCTCTGTCCTAGCAGCACAAGACAGGAATCAAGAGAGTGTATTTGAGTCAACAGCGACAATTCTCAAATCAGGAAAGCTGATGTCTAATGGATCAAGAAAACTAGGAGGCACTTTGTTCGAGGCGGAATTACATCAGTACTACCAAAATAAAATTCGGAGGTAATTTTCTTTGATAATAAGTTGCTGTTGTACCACGAGAGGCGAGGGCCATCAAGATAAAAGGCACGTACAAGTTAAGATACAGAAAGAGTTGAACATAATGGTTTCTAAAGAAGAAACGCAAGTATGGGAGCCTTGTATCTATGGCAAAGCACACAGGCTGCCATTCGGTCACAGAGAAAAGTCAACAAAACCAGAAGAATTATTTTGGGCGGACATTTGTGGACCTTTAGAAGAGTCACTTAACAAGAAAAGGTGTTTAGTTGTTTTTAAGGACAACTATACTAAGTTTCGTTACGGCTATCTGATGTCTGAAAATCAGAGGTTGTTTTTTCTTTTAGTTTGTTTGTAACACTGATTAGGTTATATAAAAAAAACATGATGTAAGGTAACTTTACTCTCTTTTTCTGAGAATTAAAAAACGTTTCTAAACGGTGTTGTTTCTACAAAAAACCAAAAATGACACAGTTTATGAGAAACCTTGTTAAAACATGTAAGACCATATATGAACCGTAAGCAAGAATTTTGACAGTTTTGTTTCTTTTACGACAGCAACGAGTAATACAAGCCTATAAACCGTATCGCAATAGCCTAATTTATAAATAGCTAAGGAATCAGAGAGTATTTGTTGGGTTTCACGGTTGAGTATGTGTCTATGAGTATATATTCATATGTGCTGAACTAAAAATGTATGCAGTATTTATGTATGTTGTATGTATGCACCAATTTCGTTGGAGAAACGGCAAAGGCATTGAATAGATGGGCAAGTAGGCCGTTTGATGGTTTTGAGGCATAGGTCATGATTTGGGGCCAGTGATGTTCAAAAAGCCTATTTATGTACCATTTGAGACCTAAGACACCCAGATATTTTATGTTTACACCGATTTCGTTGCAGAAAGGGCAATACACATGGTCCCAATGGGAAAAATCGATACATTATGGGTTTACCGCGTAAATCACCTTGAGCAACCAAAGTTGCCCAGGAAATTTATATGTACACCAATTACGAAGAAAAAACGGTTCATCGCATTACCTTATTGTCCCAGAATGAGGTTTTATGTTTATACGATCGACCATTATTTGACGCTAAAGATGACCAAATACTTTATAAACTACGGGAAAGTGTCAAACACATGATTTTCGGACATAGGAACCAAAGATGTATAAACAAAGTTATTGGACATTACTGGTCGTAAAAGGTGACAAGATGGTAAATCCTTAAAATATTGTTCTTGCCCATCTATCAAATAGTTTTAGTTATTTTTCCAATGAAGTTGTTGCATAAATATAGATTTTGGACAGTAATGGTTCTAAAATCAAAGGATTCATAAGAATTTCACATTTCAGGTCCTAAAAGTTGAACAATACTGTCACACTATAAAATCTCATTCTTGTCCTTGGAGCAAATAGTTCTAACCGTTTTCAGGGAAATTACTGGTCGAAAAAAACTACAACGTGGTAAATCTATAACAGTTTGATCTTCCCCATCTATCAAATAGTGCTAGCCTTTCCTTAATAAAATACGCAAATAAATAAAGATTTTGTAAACCGCAGACTCCAAAGTATGCCCAACACTGTAAAATTATAAAATTTTGTTCTTGTCCTCCAATGAAATTAGTGTATAAAGAAAGATACTGGACGCTATTGGTCGTAAAAGATGACAACGTGGTAAATCCTTAACATTTTTATCTTTCCTATCTATCAAATAGTTTTGGCATTTTTCTAATAACTTTCACAGTGAAATTATAAAATTTGTGTCTTCACCACCGAGCAAATAGTTTTGACCGTTTTGCCAAAGAAATGGGAGTATAAGAAGAGATTTAATACATTACAGACCCCAAACGATAACCAACATGATGAAACTATAAAATTTGGTTCTTGCACATCGAAGAAGTAGCTATATTCCCAATGAAGTTGGCGTATAAATGATGATTTTGTACTTGCCCACTAGACAAATAGTTTTGACCGTTTTTCCAGTGAGATTGGTTTATAAAAAAAGATTTTGCGCATTACAGAGCCCCAACCATGGGTAACATTGTAAAACTAAAATTTGGTTCTTGCCCATCTAGCAAATAGTTATAACCATTTTTCTAATGAAATTAATGTACTAATAGAGACATTGGACATTATGGATCATAAAAAATGACAACATTGTAAATCCATAAAATTTTGATCCTATCCATCTGTCAAACAGTTTTGGGCTTTCCATAATAGCAGTAGTAAATAAACAGATTTTGTACACCGTAGACCCCAGATTATGTGAATCAATAAAATTCGGATCTTGTACACCAAGCAAATAGTTTTAACAATGAATTGGGGGTATAAACAGAGATTTTTTATATTATAGATTCCAAAAGATGACCAACATGTTGCAACTATAAAATTAGGTTACTTGCGCACCGAGAAAATAGTTTTGACCATTTTCCTAATAAAATTAGTGATTAAGTAAGGGTTGCGTACATCACCGGTTCTAAAAGTTGACCAAGATAACTCCATAAGATTTTGTTCTTACCCACCGAAAAAATAGTTTTGACTGTGGTTGCCAATGAAACTTGGTGTAAAAAATAGAGATTTTGGACATTACTGTCCCCAAACGATGACAAATACTGTGACACTATAAAACTTGCTTCTTGTTCACCCAGAAGACAGATTTTATCTTTTTCCGAGTGAAATTGGCGTAGAAATAAAGATTTAGGTTATTACAGAACCCCAACGATGACTAACTCTATGAAACTATAAAATTTGGTTCTAGCCCACCGAGAAAATAGTTTTGACAGTTTTACAAATGAAACGGGTGTATAAGTAAAGGCTTTGGACATTGATGGTTCTATGCCCTCGGTTGGCATAGATATGGTAAAAAAACCGTTTCTCGTAATCGTGCACAGGGCAGTCGGACGGATGGGCACACGGACCGACTACATTATGTCTATGCTTCGCATAACTTAATAAATTTAAGTGTTTACTCATCATAAAAATATGACCTGTTTTTCCAAATAAAATCGGATTATGATCAAAGAATTTCAATGCGGTGGACACAAGTGGTTCCCAAAGGCATGAAATACGTACATTTAGTGTTTGTCTGTAATACCAATTCTGTCACTCCTTTTTTTGCGAAATTAACATACAAATGGACATTTTAGAATGGCGGTCATAATATTGTAAAGAACAGTTTGAAAATGCAAACAGTGTGAAATTGGATAGTGAAACAAAAGGGACAGTTAGTGAACTGACGTGTAATTAATTTTGTTCATTAAGAGACCATTTATAACTGTTCTTATAATATCTTTGTACCTACGTACATATATTTATTATTACATACTGACAAATAAACGTTGACAGCATTATTTTGTTATTTCAACAAAAATCAGGTGGGATTGAGAAGATAAGTAGAACGAGTCAAGGAACGCACGTGTGACGCCTAAACTGGAGACTGGAAGTAGTTTTGCTGAAGAAAACCTGGTGAACCAAAATGAACCAGTTGGGGGCTATGCAAGTAACCTAATTAGCCTAATCGAGGTTATGTTATTGGAGAATCGAAGAATAGACGCCATGATCGACAGGATTCTAAAATAACACGTTTCCCGCCAAAACGTTGGATCTACTACACCGTCCAACACATCTGAACTGCCTAATAGGCCAAACTCCAGTCTATCGATAATGCCAGAACTAATCAAGACAACGAATGATTTCGACGGAAGAAAACACAAGCAAATGAGTGGTTAACAACATTCAATAGCATTAGAGACTTACACAAATTGCCGGATGCATACGCGTTGAAATGGCCGTTCTCATCTAGTGGATGGCGCAAAATGTTGGTATCAGACACATAAATTAGAAATTACCTCATGGTCAGCTTTTGTACAACTATTTCGAAGAGCTTTTCGGCAAGAAGAAAGCTTAACAAGCAAGTGGAAACGAATGACTGAGAGAAACCAAAAGAAACATTAGAAAAGTGAAGAGTACTTTTGCAAAAAGTCAAACTGTGTAAGGAATGGGATTGACATTCAAGGAAACAAAAATACAGATTTTAGTGGGAACACACGTTGATTTGGATATACCACGACATCAATGAATATGAAGAATTAAATAGAAAAAGGATGGAAATAATTGAAGCTGATACACCGAAAACTGAAAATTCTAGAGCTGATGTTATGTCGATTTAACGTAAATTACCTTAATAAAAACATACTTCCTAAGTGAACTAAGTCGGTAAACCAGTGTGCACTGGCACATCGCCGCGGAGTGAATTAGCCCTAGAATTTGAATATGCAAAAGGGATCGAGTCGTACCGAATTGCAAAGTGAGAAAATGTTCTAATTAGTAGCATAGAAGTATCTAAAACGTGTTAATCCAAACGCTGCATTTTCAGCAGAGTACGGAGATTACCATCTTATTGAAATATCAACTGATTCTGCAAATAGTGTTAGTCGGTCAACATGAGGTCAATTAACTCTTGAAGAAGCTCCAGATTTTTTGAGATTACCATTTAAGAAAAAGGTCTTACGATTACCAAAAATCCGGCTATTCCGTTTAATTTTAAGCTGCGTATGTTTTTGATGAAGTATTCGACGATTGAATCAAATCTGTAGCGGCTATTACAATGAGGAATACGCGCGCAGAGAAAATATTGATTTTCAGCGGTGCGCTCACTTATTACCTTACAGGATTGTAAACGACGGTTTGCATTCTCCTCATTGCGCTGATTACTAGATATAATTTCCATCTTTCGTTACGCAACGTACGTTCAAGCGTTAGATGCGTGTGTGACATGTCGTGTGTGTGCGTGTGAGTGTGCGTGTGCGTGTGCGTGTGCGTGTGCGTGTGCGTGTGCGTGTCGTGTGCGTGTGCGTGCGTGTACTTGTGCGTGTGCGCGTGCGCGTGCGTGTGCGTGTGGGTGCGTGAGCGTGTGCGTATTGTGTGTGTGCTGTGCGTATGCGTGCATGTGCATGTGCTGTGCTAGTGCGTGCGCGTGTGTTTCGTGTGTGTGCGTGTGTGTTTGTGCGTGTTGTGAGTGTGGTGTGCGTGTGCTGTGGTGTGCGTGTGCGTCTGCGTGTGCGTGTGCGTGTTCGTGTCGCGTGATCGTGTGTGTGTGTGGCGCGTGTGTGTGTGCGTGCGAGCTGGCTTGGGTGCAATACATCCAGTTTCTTGATTTTGCAATCAATTTTTTGGAAATGTCAAAATGTGTGTGTGTGTGTGTGTGTGTGTGTGTGTGTGTGTATGTGTGTAGTGTGCTGTGTATGATGTGCATGTGCATGTGTGTCTAGCTCACCGAGAAGTTTCACGTTCCCATTAAACTTTTTTCAATCCGATATCCGTGTCCTGAATATAGCCAAAATGGACGCTGAAGATTCAAAAATTTTTGAAAGTTTCAAAATTTTATGTTTGAAAATTGATTCATATAGAGGATTAAAAAGTAGAATAGGAATGTCGCATAAAACTATACTGGTTTGTAAGTTGGGAACAAAGTCATCAAGGATATACACTCTGTCAAAGTTAAAATGAGCAGCATGGGATCTTGTAAATGTTGAAAATTGGGAAGTTAGTTTAAAATTAGAAAATGTTGACGTAATTTAGAGCTATTTTTGCCCAATTTACGTTTTTAATTTTTTCCGCTGTTTTCCAAGCACAAGTATGCTCTTCTTACATTTGAATCTAACATCCTGGTTAACAATTCTTAACTTAAAATCTTAAACACTACAGTCACCGACCTTAACAATTGATCTACGGGTTCACAATTGAAATAATCATATAAGTTCTAGGGTCACCTACAGAAAAAATCTTATTAAGTTAGATCAGATGATCGCATAGGCTAAGATAACGTACTAAGCCGGGTACTCACGGCTGCAACACAACATGTAATGTAACAGTTACTGTAACATGGTTTTATGTGGACGCTTTGGCCGAACTCAGTTAAAGCATCCCGCGAACACTGAAATCCATAGTGTTCACCGAACTGTTCCACTGACACCATGTCGATTCCGCCTCAGATGATTGCTAGTGCTGTATATATTCTAATAGACAGTTTACTAGAAGATAAAAGTCCACGGAGATGGTGGCGTCATGTTTTGTATGAAGAGAGAACCGGTGATTTTTAATTTCTGCGTTAAAATCCCAAACGATTAGTGGGCATTACAAAACTTTACACGGATGAGTCCAACGGATTTTAAATATTTATTATATTTGTTAATGCATTGGGGCCTACGATTGGAAGACGAAATACAACTGCTAGAGAGGCTACCTCAGTACAAGATAGATTAGCAATTACTTTAAGATTTTTGGCTACCGGCGATTCTTATACAAGTTTACAATACCTATTTCGTATATCTAAGCAAGCTATAAGTTCCATCGTTCCAGAGGTTTGCGAAGAATTGATGGATGTACTAAACAATATGTAAAGGTAAGCAAAAATAAAGTTTATTGATGTTAATAAAATGACAATTTTATTACAAAAATTAAATCAATTCCTCAATATTCACTTCTGACATCTCACTACCTGGCGAAGACAAATACTCGTCTAAAGACTTCCTTGGCGACTCGGCTTTCGCGTTAAGTGAGAATCTTTTAAAGCCATATTCGGGAATGCATGCAAAATGTTCTAAGGAACGAATTTTCCACTACCGTCAATCAAGGGCTCGTGTAGTAGTAGAAAACGCATTCAGTGTTTTAGCCCCTGTATTTCGTATTCTTAGAAAACCAATGCTGCTTCAATCAGACAATGCTCAAGTAACTGTTATGGCAGCAATACATTTACATAATTTCTTAAGGCGTGGGCATTCTCGCTCTGTGTATACACCTGTTGGAGTTATGGATATCGAGAACAACGCTACAGGAGATGTAATACCAGGCACGTGGAGAAACGATTATGATATGACGTCATTTCTACCATTGCCAAGAATTCCACGTCGGTCTGCAGCTGCATTCAAAGAAAAGAAAAGAGGAATTAGCCGACTATTTTCTGAACGAGGGAAAATTGCCATGGCAAGATCGTTATGCATAAAGTAAAATCATACCTCTGTACTCAATCCTGTAAGTGGTTTGTCCCTATCATTCAGGTATGCCAATGCTGTATAGCCGTACTACCTACTCTCGTAAAGCGCGTTTCTTCCTATATTTGATATAAACACAATTATCATTAAACTTGAGAATACATTAAAATGGGCTTTTATTTTCAGTGCATGTATGACCTAGAAAAAACTTTAAACACGAAAGTGGTAGGTTTTTGACTAATAGAACCATTTAAATTACGGAACAAAAATAAAGGTTGTAAATCTCTCAGATTAACGTAACATTAATTTTTTAAATACAGGTATATTTAATTTTATTTAAAAGGATTAATTTTTGGTTTTAAAAATATAAGGTTTACTTATATATCTTTAGCCGTTTTAGTAATATTCAAAACTGTCAAATCAACAACAATGTAATCCATGGCTACCTAAATTTCATTGTAAACTTCAATTTCATTCAAATATACTATACACTTCGGACGTGAATATTGCTAAAACGGCTAAAGATATATAAGTAAACCTTATATTTTTAAAACCAAAAAATTAATTCTTTTAAATAAAATTAAATATACCCGGTGTTCTATTAAACAAAGTTAATGTTACGTCAATCTGATAGATTTACAAACTTTATTTTTGTTCCGTAATTATTAAAAGGTATAAGACAAAAACCCTACAAATTTTGTATTTAAAGTTTTTCTAGGTCAAGACATCCTGTATATTTAGTTATTAAGCACGGTTTTGACTTCACAAATAAAGAATAAATAATTACAACTTACCAGCTCCGGTTGTTGTGGTTTTTTCCTTTCCTTTTCTCGTCGATATGCCGCGAGAATTAATACCATTTTTGCTTGCAGTCTTCACCAGTAGCACCGAACTCGTTCCCTAGTTTGGCCCATGCAGCGACTTTTATCGGTTTTTAAAGTAGTTGGGATCTTTAGGATCCCACAAAATTGGGGTCATTTTATATGCTTCTATCAACTCTAATCGTTTCGCCTCAGACCACTCTGTCATATTTGTAGCGTATACACGTCCACGAACCTACTGCGAGCGCCTTTGTGTTCGTTGGAAAACCGACAAGTTTCGGATCGCTTCGAACTGTTTACTCCAAGTTCGAGGTGTGTTCGTGAACCAGGTTCGCATAGCGTACACACAACAAATTTTGTTACAGTAAGCTACATTACATGTTACATTACATGTTGTGTTGCAGCCGTGAGTACCGGCTCTATGTGTGCGATTCCGCTTATCTAGAAACACATATTCTGGAGTTATGTGCTGGTGTGTCATCCTGATGAAACCAATTTCGGATAACTTCTAGTGGTAAAACAATTGTCATTTTATGACTTCCTAGTATTAAACCTTTGAACTCTCTATTAACAACAAACTGGAAAAGGTAAACTAGTGTTAGGAGCTTTAAAATTAGATGCCCAAACGGGATTGTATAAAATATGTGAGAATAGAAAGAGTATTGAGAGGCTCATTTAATATATAATAATGTTTCTCCACAAATGCACACTTGCAGTCCATTGAAAGTTGTTAAAATTCGCCGTAATATTATAAAAATTGTAACATCCATTATTTCGGATGTTACATTATTTCAACATTTGTTCACTGCTGTTCCTATTATCTTCTTATTTAACGTTGTTCTCATTATGTTATTTTCCTAAAGTAAATCATTTAATATTCAAAACTGTTGACGGTCACTCTTACTTAACACACATTTTATAATTGGGAACCACTGGTTACAGTTGGTAACATTGAATGTTATTTAGTGAGTTCTTAGAAAGAACGTTTCTTCTTCCTGTTTCAAATTTTTGTGCGTCATGCTTTAATACCTAGAAGAATCAAATACTTTCTGGATTTATTTCATCCATCGACGAAAGTCGGATTTATATTTGTTCTTTAGAATAAAAATGATTAATTGGTATTATTTATTTCTACGCATTTTGCGGATATAAAAGGTTATTAAAAGCGTTTAGGCATGCCTCTCTTCCTTTTTGTTTCTGTATTTAAAAATTGCTTTACTTTTAGCCATCACTACAGCTATCTTGTAATTTAAAACTACCTACTTTAAAGAAAATACTCTAAATATCTCTATATCTAAACTTTGGTTACAAACATAAGTTTATCTCGAATTTCTACTTTGTAAACCTCCGAAGGTAAGGTATTCAAAGGAGTTACTCGTATCTTATTTTAATAAACTATAGAGATTCAACCTCCACTTCGACTTCGACTTTCACTTCTGCGTTTATTTCTACTATTACTTTACTCTGGGGATAACTCAGATAACCATAAATGTATTTTTTCGTTTAATAACTACATACACAATTGGATAGATTGCTAACTGCTTATCATTTTCAGTGAAATGTCACATTGACTGGAAAGTGACTTAATTAATAGTACTGAATATCACGAAGACCTGTAACTAACTCAAACAACAAAGGAATAATTCCACAGCTAAGTTAAACTATAACTAAATACCTTTGTGTGTGAATGCAAATACACTTTTAAATTCTGTAAATGTACATCTTGCCTTACCTTGTCATAGGTTCACTTAAAGTAATTTCACTTTAAAATTTAATATAGTTATCTACATTAGCTTTAGAACAAAGTCAATGTTACACCATTTCAATTTATTCATAGATAAGATATTATTTCTTTTTGTAAACATAGGTTATCCACAGGTAAATGCATTTACCGTCACGCTCTATGTATTATTGTTGTGTTATTAACTATATCATGTTTAAATATTCGTCTCATTAGGAGACTAAATGTATAATTGACTGCTATTGTTTAACTAATTTATTATTTGGTTTTTATTATTGTACATTGTACAATATATTTAAATGTTTTGTTGGGTGGCCTGTGCATTTTAATTAGCAATGACAATTTTGATGCTATAAGTATTACTAAAAGATATAACTTGATCTGTATGTTACATGCTTCATTTCATTGTTTTTTTTATTATAATTACAGTGAATTACTGAAGGTACTACCTTTTAATTTAAACAAAGGATATATATATATATATATATATATATATATATATATATATATATATATATATATATATATATATATATATATATTGAAACACTGTTGTTTATCCGGGCGTTGTCTCGCGTCTGCTGGTGATGTTTCGGACTCCTGCCAGTACAAAACGACGTTTCGGCAAAGTCTCATTTGCCGAAACGTCGTTTCGAAATAACGCCCGGATAAACAACAGTGTTTCATACTACACTGCGGAAACCTAAAATCAACCATATATATATATATATATATATATATATATATATATATATATATATATATATATATATATATACATTCCCATAGTACAGGACATAAGTTTAATTTTAACGATATTTCTATTCTAGACACCGAAAGTGATAATCAAAAAGAAAATTTTTAGAAATGTGCCACATTAATAACAACACAGAAATTTGTGTTAATCATAAAACTGATACTAATGGACTAAGTTCTATTTATACATATTTGTTAAAACAGCCTTTCACCAAAAGAAAGAAAAAGTAAGTATGTAATAACTAATAATCTTTTATTCAATTTCTTATAAATTAATCGTTTTGAAGCTCTAATATATATATTTTTATTTCCATATTCCAATGTATAAAATCAAAACACATTTTGTAGGTCACCAACTTTGTTTAGTAGTTAGTTAATTTTATGTTTACCTTGTTATCATGTTATTAGAGTTCTTTTATATTGTACACTTTATACTATGGTTTTCTTGAATGTATATGGTTAAGAATAATTTTAATAGATCACCTTATCATCCCATTCACAATTATGTCACTCACGTCAATCAATTAATTTGTTCACCAGTAATTTTCCATTTAATTGTAAGTTCACATATGTTTTATAATTAGTTACACAAATATGTTTTAATTCCTATTGTAGACGTTTTTCTGATGAAGGTTAAAATTTTTAACCGAAATATATAAAATAGTAATAAATATTATCACATTATGGCTTTTTACCTGTATGCCTACTGGAACTAGGAAATCCCAGCATTATCCTTTTAAAATATAACTATACCTAGTTATTAAGAATTCACTATATATATATATATATATATATATATATATATATATATATATATATATATATATCTTTCTTTCCTTTCTCTTTCGGAACTCAATGTTCCCCACGCATCCAAGTGCCCTTTAGCTGCTAGTCGAGGTGCCCTTCTGCTTCCTATTCCTATTTCCTTTTTTTTGTATACGTGTTCAACGGCGGTGCACGTTACAAAGTCATTATAAATACGCTAAGTAGCTTCCAGAAAAAACAAAGTTTATTGCCTTATATCATTGACTATAAACAGAATTTATAGTCAATGCTTATAGCTAGAATTCAAAATCTATAAATAGTACATCGAAAAAAATTATTTGCTATAAGCGAATTTCATTATTTATTATCTAAGTTTCACTTCGTTTTTTTACATTAAAATAGCATTAAAAGTGCATTCCAAGGTGGTCCATATAAAATACAGAAATAAATTAGTTATACACTTTTTATAATGTATTTGGTTTGCTAGCAAATATTTGTATGCAATACTCCAATTCAAGGTGAAAGTCTGAGACCTGTTAGATGCATAGTTAGACAGAAATCATTTAAGTAAATATATATATATATATATATATATATATATATATATATATATATATATATATATATATATATATACACATATAATTAAGTTTTTTCATGGAATTTTTGACCATAACCTACCGTAACAAGCTTAAATTTGAGATCTAAACTATTCAATAAATTACATTAATCTTCTGTCTGTACAAAAACGAAATAAATCTGGGTTCATCATCCATTTTTAGCAACACTATTGGAATTATTAGACGTATTCTTTTCAAAGTCAGTGCTATGCATTTTAAGGCGTTGTATTTAAGTAAATATATTACTAATAATTAATGTTAATTATTTTCAGGACTTATATGCGCAGAAGGAAATATGTGATGTATACACAGAAAAATTACGGCAAAATGTCTAAGGTTATTCGGCGCAACGGAATCGGCAACAAACAGAATGACATCCGTTATTATGAAAGAAGTAGAAGGCCTTGTCAATGTAAGTAACGAATAATAGATATTATCCTACTGAGGATTCAAAATTATTCAAAACCCATTGACCCAGTGGTACCACTGCAACATAGCATAGGCTCCGTAATGTGTGAAATAGTTTTTGGAAAAACTTGGAATGTGGACGAGTTGCTAGTCCGTTGAATCTTTTACCACTTCTTAGGTAATAGTAGAAGGGCCCACTACCCCCCCCCCACTTTTTGATATGACGTCATAGTCCACGCCCCTTTTATGTTGGCTTCTTTTCCGGCGCCACTTTTATCGCCTTGATGACGCATTTATGGTCAATTCAATTTTCAATTCAATTCAATATATATTTATTGTCCCATAATCGATATTTTACAAGTAGTATTTTATCGACATTCCTCCAGGTGTCCAATCAACGCCCTGTAGAAATGCTTACATTCCTGATTCAACAATAATGCTCCTTAACTAGGGTAGGGAAGGGGCTCGCCGAGCTCCGGGGTAGTGTGAAACCCTGTGCAAGCAATCCTAAATCAAATAAAGAACACGCTGCTCCGCTTGCCTCCTCCTTCGTGTTACCTATATTAAGATGTTGGAGTCGTCGCCGAGGCGGCGGCTCCTCATCTGTACTCGGGCTATTCCTCGTCCTTTAATTAAGGACACCGCAGGTGCCTGTGTACGGGCTATTCCGCACCCGTCCTAAATCGTATTGTCTAAGATGCGGCAATCGCATCTGTGCGTAAGCTAATCCTACGCCCGTTCCTACCTTCTTATCTTTAACTAAGCTACCTAGCGGCAGCTGTCCGCCGGGTAATCCTGCGGCCGCCTATTCCTAATTTAAGAATTACTCTAAACCTGCTCAGATGCAGGTTGTGAAGCGGGCTGCCCGCCTCACGCCCTTATGTTCCTTATCTAAAGGCGTCACATGACACCTGTACGCGGCCTAACACCGCGCCCTTTCCCTATATTTCTTAACTAAGACCCCAATGTGAGTCCGAGCGACGGCTACTCCGACGCCCCGTGACTATTTCTTAAATCTACCTTACGAAATATTTAAGAATCCTGGGCTTCCGGGCGTAGCCGGCGGCCCAGTCGTCTGTGCACGAGTGATGCTCGTGCCCTCTATTTAAATTAATATTAAGTATTTATTCTAAGTAAGTCGCCCTTGTTCCACGTAGTGGTGGCGGCTGTACGCGAGCGCAACTCGCGTCCGTATCCTTACTCTTATTCTATTAAATACTTCCCTCTCCCCAGAGTTGGAGCGGGGGAAAAGAAAATTTGTGCGACGGTGAAGCCTTTGCCCGTTTTAGTTACTTAATCTACGTTCTTAACTAGGATTTCGCCGAAACTAGAAAATCGAAGGTATCATACACGAGCCACGCCCGTGTTCGTATACGCTAACTAAGAATACCGTCCTTTAGGTGGCAGGCATCTAAAGAAAGGTGTCTGTGCACGACTGGTGTCGTACCCGTTCTGTACTCCCTAAGATGCCGCCGCTCTCGGTGAACCGAGAACGGCGGCATCTGTGCACGAGTGAAGCCCGTGCCCGGAAGGCTACCGCTAAGGATTTGCATACGCCGGCTACAGTCGGCGCCCGCAACTCCTGTGCGTGAGTGAGGCCCGCGCCCTCGAGAGATAGCGTTAAGGGACCGCGTTCGCCGGATACAGTCGGCGACCGTGGTCCCTGTGTGCGAGTGAGGCCCGCACCCATACATGCATAAGGTACGCGCCCTTTCCGACGACGGAGCTTATAGTCTCCGTCACCGGAAATGGCGCCGCCTGTACGCGAGTGAAGCTCGCGCCCTCGACGCTCTTATCTAAGTCGACGCTTTTCCCTTGAAGGAAATGCGTCGACTGTACGCATGTGAAGCTTGCGTCCGGTCAAACCTACTCAAGCACTAGCACTTTTCCGTCATTTCCGCAGGATAAACACTGTCACTCGCGGTCACTAGCACTAGCACTTTCACTAACACCGTCGCCCCCACGTCGCTCCGACTCCGTGGCTGCTCCGGTGGTCCTTATCCGCTACTCCTTCCCATCGATTCGATACCCTCGGAAGATCGGCGACGTCCAATAAAAAACTTGGCAACTTCCACTTGACCCGAAACGATGCCGTGGATGGACCTTCGTTCGCCCGTCGTTTCCTTACGAGCGACATCCGGTTGACGCAAGGTCCGCACCGTCCTGCGGCTTCTTCCGCCCGCATCCCACCCACGGCAACCATTCGCAAGACCTTTACGTGGTTATCGGGGATCCGTTTCTTCCGCCTCTCTTCCGAGGGGGCCTACCCTAACACCGGAACGTAATTTAGATCCGGTGGTCCTTAAAATAGTTTGCGCGCGACATGAGGAAACTTGATGCCGCACGCGCGCCCGCCACTGTCAAATCCGGTTTATATATTGTCCCAATCGGTAATAAAGTCATAATCGGTAATGTGTCACAGTAGGTAAAAGACGCGATTTTTAGCAATAACGACCCGGATTACACTACTCGCGCAACGTTCGGTTTAAGTCTCTGCACTTGTTTCGCGAATTTAGATAGTTCCGTCCACCATTCCCGTTCGCCCGCCATCGCCGTGATTTCCTCCCACGTTTGTGGCCACCGTAGGCCCGCGCCGACCAGTCTCGTATCCGCCAACCTTCTAGCGCCTTCCTCGATCTCACAATCGAAAATTATGTGACCGGAGTCTTCGGTGGCGTGCCCGCACGCACACCGTTCGTCTTCGGTCTTCCCGAATCTTTTTAGGTAACTTCCGGTTCCGCCGTGCCCCATTACGAGCTGGACTGTAAAGGGTCCAACTCGGGTGCAGTAAATATCCTCTGTGCGACGTCCGGTAGAAACCTGAAGGTTAAGCGGCCGGTCGCCGCGCCGGTCCATCTTCCTGCCATCTTTCCATTGTCCTGTTTAACAGTAACCTCTTTACCGTGGTCATCGGAATCTTGGCGTAGGCGATCCGCGCGTTGTCGTCCCTAGCTGCTTCCTTTGCGAGCCGGTCTGCCCTCTCGTTTTCGGGGTTTCCGGCGTGTGCCTTCACCCAATGTAGCTTGACGGCCGACACCGCCGCTACCCGACGTAACAGTCGCCAGGCCTCCGCCACGAGTTCGGTAGGCCTAGAGACATTTGTCAGAGCGAGCTGTGCGGCTTTGCTGTCCGACAGGATGGATATTTCCGGGACGTCTCGCAAATGTCCCAGCGCGTACCCTAGGGCTTCGACGATCGCGACCAGCTCGCCCTGGAAGTTGCTGCAACCCTCGTCCAGCCTTACTCCGCCGCTAGCTATTTCCTCCCACCTCGGCATATTACGTACGCCGCTCCCGTTCCCCCTTCCGATGCCGAGCCGTCCGTGTAGCACCTGACGTCGGCCGCTCCCTCCTCTCCGATGTAGAAGTCGGAGGATGAAGCCACGTCGGCCGGATGCCCCAATTCGCCGGCGTCGACCCTCGTTTCGGCCGTTCTGTTCGCGTATCCTAGTCCGCCGAGTACTCTCCGCTTGCCCTTCCGCCTCTTCGGGCCGCTGCACGGTCTCTTTCGTCCTGTAACAAAAAATCTAGCGGCAATAACGTGCTTAAGACTAATACTGCTTCGGTTGATACCGTCCTATACGCCCGGGCCGTCTTCACGGCCATCGTTCGTTGCGCGCTTAAAAGTTTATTTCGTTCCTTTACGCCTAATCTTTCCCCCCAAATTTCTGCCCCGTATAATACAGCCGGCTGTATCGCGCCTTCATATATAGTTTTTAGTGCCGCTCCCTTGATTCCCCAGGTTAATTTCGCGGCCGCTCCTATTTTATTCCCTATCTGTTTTCCCTTTGCGCTCGCGTATTTAATGTGTTCTTTCCAGTTTAACCTGTTATCTATCAGGACGCCTAAATATTTAATAAACTCCTTGCAGCGAATTCTTTCGTTACCCAACCTAAACGATGGTTTCTGCTGGTTTATGTGTTTCCCGTAAAATACCCCTTCCGACTTATTCGCGTTAAATTCGAGTTTAAACTCGCGTCCCCACGCGACTAACGTTTCAAGTGCAGTGTTCGTTACGCTTTTTAACCGTTTATATTGGGCGGCCGTTGAGATTAATAACGTGTCGTCGGCGTATCCTATTAGGCTGCATCCCGGAGGCAGCCTGGCTCTGAATATAGTGTCATATATTATCTTCCAATATACCGGCCCGGTACAGCTTCCCTGTGGACATCCGCGTTCTACCCGCCTCCTCGCAACCTCGTTGGTCAGTTGCACCTGCGCCGTCCTGTTCTTGAAGTAGCTTCCGGCGATCTTGATTAAATTCCGAGGTAGTAGGAGTCTCTGCATCTCCCATCCTATCGCCGGCACCCAGGCGCTATCGAAAGCGCCTCGGATGTCGAGCGATATGACGGCGCAGTAATCCCCTCGCTCTCGCCGCTTTAACTTCCGAACTGCCTTCCTTATCGCGTCTACGGTGGTCTTTCCCGAGCTGAATCCAAATTGATTTGGGTTAAATCCTCCCGCGGTTTTTACGTGGTGTTCTATACGCGTCGCTATTATTCTGTCCAGGGCTTTTCCTATGACTGGAAGTAAACTTATTGGCCGGTAGGTTTTAGGGTCCGTGGCGTCGCTTCTTCCCGCTTTCGGAATGAATCGCATCGTTTGTAATTTCCAGCATACCGGAAATATTCCCCTGTCCAAACACGAGTTGAAAATCTTCAACCAGACATCCGGCGTAGCGTCCAGCGCTTTTAACGCCGCGTCCGGTGGGATCCCGTCGTGTCCCGGTGCTTTTTTGGTGCTCATGCGTTTCAATGCTTTTCGGATTTCCTCCGCGGTGATGCTTCGGTCGTCCGGTCCGCACATTCCCGGTGTTTCGTGCGCCTTCCTTATTGCCCGGTGAACCGGCTCGTCGCTATTGCGGTCGTCCGTCGGAAAGAACGTTTCCAATAGCGTCTGCGCGGTTTCTAGAGCGCCTGTCGTCATCGACCTGTCTTCCCGCCTAACCGTGGTTAGGCCGCGTCTTCCCGTTTGCTTACCCCTTAGGATCCTATACGCCGTTCCCCAAGGGTCCTTTCCGGAGTTTTGTGCGCAGTACTCTTTCCACTTCCGCGTGCGCGTTTCTTCTATCGTTCGTTTATACCTTGCTCTTATCTCGCGAAATTCCCGTATCCTTTCTTCTTGTCTTCCGGGATCGTAGTGTGTCGTCTCGATTTACGGGCTAGCCGGTTAACTTCCCTTCTCAGGGTTGTCAGTTCCGGCGTCCACCACGGCACGCTTTTCCTGTAGCTCTTTTTGCGAGGCATCGAAACCTCGCACGCTACCCTTACGGCTTCGTTTAATTTAGCTGCGCACTCCTCCAGGGCATCGTCACTGTCGATTTGAGTTGCTATTTCCCTATGTCGCCTATTTCCGCTCGATATACGCGGTCGAACTCTTCCCACTTCGCCTTACCGTTACAGTAACTCACGGTTTGACCTTCGTCGCTCGTTTTTCGTCAGTTTCCATGATCCACGTGATTAATTTGTGGTCGGACAGCGTTTCTACTTCCGTTACGTTCCATTCACGCGACGCGTTATACATTTCTACCGTTCCGAACGTGGCGTCTACGTAACTCGTTCCTCTGGGACCTTCGAACGTCGGTCTCACGTTGTCGTTATACGATATTAAATTCCTAGTTTCGATTATGTCACAAATCGCCTCGCCCCTCGCGTCTTCTTCGTGGGCCCCCCACAGCGGTGACTTCGCGTTAAAGTCTCCCGCAAAAATCGTGAGTTTTCCGTTTAGCGCACGCGTAACCCGATCGAATTTAGCCAAGAGCTCGTCGCCGTCGTATGCGCTTCCCGTCGGCGGTAAGTAAACCGACACGGCGTAAAAAGTAAGATTTCCGGCGACGGATTTTATTTCGCACGTGGTGATTAGTTCGTCCGATAGCTGTCCGACTAACGTCGACGATAACCCCTGTCGGTGATGTACGATGCAACTCTTCGCCCCTTCGTTGGTTCCGCTGGTTACCTCGTACTCCGTTGGGAATCCTATTATTTTTCCGCGGTACACGTGTGGTTCCTGTACGAAGCAGATGTCGATATCCTCGTTTTTTAGGGTTTTTACTAGGTTACTAGTCGCCCCTTTACCCCTGCCCGCGTTTAATTGCGCTAGTCTCAACGGCCGCCTTACGTGAGCTCCGGTCGTTACTTTATTGTTTTTAGCGTCCATAATCGGTCTTTAGGGTGATACTTCGCTTTAACGCCGCGTGACTTCCGCATTCAAAGTCCAGCACCGCGTGGCGTTCGTCAAACCTTTCGCGGCGACCTTCGTTTGCCCGCATACATTGGACACATCTAGTCCTCTGCGAGCGACATTCCCTAGCCCTGTGCCCTACTTCCGCGCATCTTCCGCAAAATTCCTTATCCCTACAGTTTCTAGCCTGATGCCCTGTTCCCCAGCAATTATAACAGTGCAGGACCGAAAGATGGTCCTCCACCGTCACGCTGCTCCATCCCAAACACACCTCTTTCCCTACAATCTCTTTACGGAGCTCAGGGTGAACTTCAAAGATCACGTCTGCGTAGGGGTTGCGCCCTCTACCGCCTAACCTAAACCTTTCCTTAATTTCCTCTTTAAATCTATCTACTCCTCCTCTTTTAGCTACCAGGTCCCCGTTGAATTTTGTTATTTTGTCTATTATTTGGTCCGCCGTTATTTCCCTGTCTACCTTTCTGAAAAGTACACGAGGGTGTCCTTTCTTGATTTCACGCCCCTGTAAGGATCCGGTCTCTTGGATCGCTCGCGTAAGCTTTTCCGCGTCCCCTTTCCCTACGCAATCTACAATTACCCCTTGTCTCGTCTGCCGTACCTTTTTAATCGCTATATTTTCCGCCGCGGGGTTAACCCTTTCTTTTAACATTTTCCTACTTCCTCCGGCGTGGTTCCCTCGTTAATTGCCATCACGCTAACGCTAAACGCGTTCCTGTTAACGGGTGGCGCAATTTCCGTTCTGTTCGAAGGGCCCGCGCGAACCAATTCCGAGTAAGTAAGACCCTCCGCTAAGCTCGGTGTAGCACACGACCCATTTCCCTGTCTTGACGCTTGTTGCTTTTCCTCCTGATAGATTTAATTTCGCGATCCTTTTGCCTACCGCCGTTCTTAATTCGTCGATAATCCCTAGCAATTTACCCATTTTTACACCTATCATAGTCAGGTGCGCGCGAACCTGCCGCCTATTGCTCACCGGAAACGACTTTGACCCGTCTTCCGGTATCATGAAGGACGCGTATGAGCAAAGAGTGCTAATTTCGCATTCTAATATCTTTTCCGGTGTGAGTGTCTCAATATTTCCAGTGTCGGCGTCTAATGCCTCGACGATACGACCGTTAATCGTTTCCTGTTCCCGGATGCCGCTCCTCAGGATTCGGATATTGCGATCCGTTGTATTCTCGTCGCTATCGCTGTCTACCTCCGCCACTGGGCCCTGTTTCGGGCAACTAGCCTGCCTACCCCTAGCTACTAGCTTTCCCTCGCATTCCCTAACGTTTTCCGTCGTTTCGCGGATCCTAGTTGTTAAACGCGTTTTCCGCTTCCCTGCCCGTTGAAACCCTCATCACTATCTGCGCCATCCATGTTTTATGAAAGATTTTATTGTAGATTAACCGTCACAAAATGGCGCGGGCACGTGACCACGTTACCCACGCCTATCCTACTTGCCAATTGCTTTCTCGCTTTTCTTAATTAATTTTGTGTTTCTATCGGAAAATTAAAAATATATTTAAAAGCGACCGGAACAAAAAAAGGGGATAACTTTGTACCACTTTAAAGAATCGGATGTAAGGTTCAATTAAAATATAAGGAAAAAAGATGGCGACCGAAGCCGCGTACCCAAGCCGCTGACGTCACCCTACCGTTGCCACGCCGGCTGCAGTTATGTACTTAAATTAAACTATTTTAGAATTTACTTGTGCTGTACAAAAGAAATCTGATAAATGTATTTAAAGTATTTGTATATTTTTATAAAATCAAATATTTAGTTTATATAGAAATTTCCGCTACACAAATTTACTTAGGAATGCGGGCTTTCCCTTAATGACGTGACGTCAGCGGCGTGGGCACGTAATTGCGTGACCCACGCCAACTTTCTCTTTCTCTAAATTACTGAAAATATGCGTTTTCCGATAAAAACAACCAAAATTCTATCCAAAATCTACACTAAAACGACAATAAAAACGTATCTATCCGTAAATGCAAAAAATATTCCCTATCCTACAGTTAAAACAATGATAAATTTGAAAACTTACTCCTGTTTCTTCGGGAAACCGTAATTTTCACTTTTAATCCTAACTGCTGGGCCACTTTTTCACTTTATTTATTAAAAATATAGTCACTATTTGTTAACACAGTCACAATCAGTTAAAAATGTTCACAAATTGGTATAAAAATCGTCAAGTCACAAAACTTTCACCTCAAGCGCGAGCTCCCGCAAACACGTCTGATCGGAGTCCGCTTTTATGGTCCTCATCCCCTAATTAGGACCCTTTTGGCAGTGTTAAGCATTTTTGGTAGTCCCTGGACTGATTGAGGGGACTGAGGGCAGGCCACGCTTCCTGGTCCATCGACTCTGCTCAGATACGCCCCCTGGTTTTCCAATTGGGGGCGACTATTTTGTGACCGTGGTTTGTCCACCATTTTTGTAATCGGCGAAAAATTTGAAATAGTATTCTAATGAGAGGGCCCTCGTACTATCTCATAAGACAGGTATAGGACTACGAAACTTGTTCTGGGGTCTTCACCCCTTGTCGGGTCCTTTCCCCTTGGTAGGAAAACTTGAAGTTTGAAATAGTATTCTAATAAGGGAGCCCTCATACTATCTCAAAATACAACTATAGGCCACCGGAACTTGTTCTCAGGTCTTCGCCCCTTGTCTGTCCTCCCCTTCCCCATGATTGTTTGCGACGTCACCCACTGGTGTATATTTAAAACTAATTAATGTTTTCTGTAACAGAGGTTGGTTGTGGTTCCAGCCAGTAGCACATTTTAAAATGTAGATTTAACTGTTATGGCGGAAAATTGGAAATAGTATTTAACTGTTATGGTAGGAAATTGGAAATAGTATGGGGCTCCACATACTACCTCATAAGACATCGTTAGCACTTGTTAAACTTGTCACAAAGTCTTACTCCCACTACAACGTTCCCCTTGTTTGTATATTTGTAGCGCCACCTAGTGGTGTATTTTTAAACCAATGAATGTGGATTCAAGATGTTGATCTGAAATCGACTTTTATCAAATCACCTTGGTGATTACCGGTAATAAAAAGATAAAGGGTTTTTAATAATTTATTATAAGTAATGCTATGTATAAGATTACATCTCATGTATCAACAGCAGCATCATCATCTGTTAGATCTTCAGTTACCTCATCCTTTTCCTCTGACTTCTCGTTAAAAGGTTTAAAGCATGTTGGTGCATTTAGAGCTGATAAATTCATTTCTGTATTTATAACACGACATTAAAAATCTGAGCAAATAAATAATAAAGTAAACAAGATAAGGGTTAAAATCAAAACGCTAACATCCATATTTTATTGGTTACGTCAATCTCTTGAGCCGTCTGGTGTTACGTTTATTCAGATCTATCTTTGCAATCTTCTTTGTACACCATAAATTTCCAGATCCCATTTTAAACTTTTATCTTTAACAGTAATTGGTCCATAGTGCAGCAACAGTGTTTTAGACATGTCCCAGATAATGTATCACTGCTGGTTTTTGTTGCTTATATACGAGTATATAGTCACGGCACGTTCACTTTTCTATGTTTTGTTTATAAATGGCCAATATAAACTACTTAAGAGTTTTCCCCAATCATTAATATGAAGTAATTATTTTCTGGATTTGTTAATTATGTAACCAACAATAACATCCTAGTAGGTGATCGGTGCTTGAAATACAAATGCGATGTTTTAGGTCTTGTAATTGGATCGAATTTTATAAAAACCTGTGTAGTATCTTAATCAAATTCTTAAACAGATTTTAAATTACAATCCAATTTTTAAATCGCCAAGTAATATAGGAATAAATTTAAGATGTTGATCTGAAACCAGCTTCTATCAAAGCACCTTGGTTGTAGAGGCAAGACTTAAAATTCATCCTTAGGATATTGGTTTGATAATATTTAAATGAAAACATAATTTAAGTCTTGCAATTAAATCGAAGTCTAAGATGTTGATTTAAAATCTGCTTCTGCCAACCTTATTCGACTTAATGCAAAAACAAAAACAAGGTACAAGTCTAAGATGATTATTTGATTTAACTTACAGCTTGCAAAAACCAACGTTCAATTATAAATACTGATTTGATTTAACTTACAGTTTAAGAAAAACCTATATTGCCATATATAGTTGAATCTGTCTCTTCATTCCCCATTTGAACACCGCGTAATATACAGGATGTTGTACTTAAAAAAACAGAAATTTTATAATTAGCCAAAGTTGACAACATTGTAACGCGATTCGAACACGAACACGAACACGAACACGAACACAAACACAAACACAAGCACAAGCACAAGCACAAGCACCAGCACAAGCACAAACACAAGCACAAGCACAAGCACTTAGACACAAACACAGACACAGACACAGACACAGACACAGACACAGACACAGACACAGACACAGACACAGACACAGACACAGACACAGACATAGACATAGACATAGACATAGACATAGACATAGACATAGACATAGACATAGACATAGACATAGACATAGACATAGACATAGACATAGACATAGACATAGACATAGACATAGACATAGACAGACATAGATAATAGACATAGACACAGACATAGACACAGACTCAGACATAGACATAGACATAGACATAGACATAGGCTTAGACATAGACATAGACATGGACATAGACATAGACATAGACATAGACATAGACATAGACATAGACATAGACATAGACATAGACATAGACATAGACATAGACATAGACATAGACATAGACATAGACATAGACATAGACATAGACATAGACATAGACATAGACGTAGACATAGACATAGACATAGACATAGACATAGACATAGACATAGACATAGACATAGACATAGACATAGACATAGACATAGACATAGACATAGACACAGACACAGACACAGACACAGACACAGACACAGACACAGACACAGACACAGACACAGACACAGGCACAGACACAGACACAGACACAGGCACAGAGACAGACACAGACACAGACATAGACAAAAACACAAACACAGGCACACGTACACGCACAAAAATGTGGTGGGGGTTAGTGTGCTCCTTCTACTGGTAATGCAGCTTATACTTTTACTTAGTTTGATTTAATGTTTTTAAAACAGCTACATTCCAAAGTACAAAATAGTTATGCACTTTTATTGGATGAAAAACATAAAACTCGCAAAATTTACCGCGAGTTAATAGTACGTGAGCAGGAGCTTAATTTAGCATTTAACAAAATTCCCAAAAATGCAAAACAAACATTCTTGTATGAAATGAAATCTGCAAAAGACCAGGAATATTTTACTTACCAACAGTTCTACCATCTACTCGCAGATATTTTAGGTGCTGGTTATATACAACCCTAACAACATTACGGTAATATTGAATTTAACTTACAATAACTTTTAATAATGATATTTTTTTAGATGGTATTTTTTATGCATGGCAGCCTACGCTGAGATCTAAGCAGCTACTCAAAAAGAGCTAGTACTTAGTAATTGCCTTCCTACTTTGGACGATATACCTTTACTTCCTTTAACTCGCACATATATTGCAGAAACACAAGGAATCCGTTCCAGTTGGAATACCTCACGCAACATTAGATGAAATTGAGTTATATATTTGGGTACCATATTACGGAAGGTGCAACGGCGTTACATTTACAACGGGCTTTTCACAAGGATCCACTAATTTGAAGTCAACCCAACGAATTTAACCATAATCTATTTTTAAATCAGAACCAAGTCTTTATAAAACCGAACGAGTTTATGCTTTTTCAATACGGTTGGTATCTCTAAGGAAATTATTTTTTCACTTTTTTAGGTAAAAGAATTTGTGTAGGTGAAGATTTGGCTATAATGACATTATTTCTATTTATTACCACCATCCTTCAAAAATATGAGCAAAAATAGCGGTGCACTTAACATGGAAGGGGAGATTAGAATTACACTCATTCCAAAAAAAACAAAATATTGTTTTTACTTCAAGGACATAAATATTTAGATAGATTTTGACCATTTTATACATTTTTATAATACCATTCATTTTTGTAGTTTTTATTCAATTTATCAAACATAATTTTCTAAGGCAGATAATATTTCATTTCATAAAACCCTATCAATAGAGACCTTGGAGTCGGCCTTGGGCTACCCAAGGTCAGAACCAAAAATGAGTTCAGTGGGAAATTTGAAATTTTCTTATAAGGGGACCTAATGCTAACTTGTAAGACAACTATAAGAACCTGTATTAGGATTTGCGCTCTCTTGTCGTAGCCCCCTTGGCTGAAAATACTATTCCAATAAGGGTGCCCTAATGCTAACTTGTAAGACAGGCATAGAAACTTGTGTTAGGGTCTGCGCGCCCTTGCCGTGGCCCCTTAACGATAAATAGTATTCTAATAAGGGGTCCTAATGCTAACTTGTAAGATGAGTATAGGAACTTGTGTTACGGCCTGCGCCTTCCTGTCATGGCCCCCTTGTTGCGAAATTTGAATTTGTGTCGCCATTTAGTTGTGTATGGATTAATGAATATTTTCTGTAATAAAGGTGACGCCACCTAGCGGTATATTTCTAGGACTAATTACGGTTTGTTAGCGGCGCCATCTAGTGGTATACTTTTTAAACTAGCAAATGTTTTCTGTAATAGAGGTTGACCGTGCTCATCTCTTTCTCCTCCCTCTCGTCCCTCTCGGCTTTTTCTCAAACAAACAAATCAATTTATTATAAATTTTGTTATGAACGAATAAGTTCAAAGGTAAGTATGTAATTAAAAATTATTATTAGTTTTATTACATAAATAAAAAGTTTACCTCGAGTAGGAATTGAACCTACGACCTGTACTTTGCTAGAGTACCGCGCTAACCAACTGAGCAATCGAGATTTAAGCCCCAATCGACGTAAATTTTTAATTAATTAATTATTCAAAATCAAATTAATTATGCAAATCAATCTCAAACAAACTATGCTCGATCAAATCAAACAATCAGATCTATCACGATCAATAAATCATCCAAATCAATCTCAATGAAATCAAACCATAACATGCAGCTTGCAAAACCAGCTAACAGTTCAAAAATATTGATTTGGTTTAATCACAACTTACTTGCTAAAATTCAATCACAATTCAAAAACACCGAATTGATATAACGGAAATAAAAAGATCAAAGGCTTTATTGGTTTATTATATGCGAATGAGTTGAGATCGAGTCTATAGAATAACACCTAACACTATTGCAGAGTTGGTTTATGACGTCCTCCTATGAGGATAATAATACATTAAAATCTTCAATGATTTTTTTTTTTTTGTGAACAATATCAAGTAAAATATATTTTAAAAGAATATGCATACCTTCAGATGGTTTCTTTCGGCTGTTCTAATAATAATAACTGTGCGTTGGAGAACTGAATATTGAAGTATTTTATACAGCGTATACCTAGTTTCACTAAACCCCCGCTTTCAGTGTTTTTACTTTATGAATAGTTGATATAAAACTGGTTATCGGTTTCCTTGTCATTATCATAAAGTAATTTTGAGAATGTATAACATACAAATCAAATTACCTCTCACTTATACCTATTGTAACTCTCTATCTACCTTTTGCGTTATCTGTAGAGTCGTTAGAGCGACCTTGCTTGCTTACTTATATGATATTTTATTACAACGAGATGCTTTAAAATGATTTTCACCTTGAGGTCAACCTTCAATACATTTTAAACATATACTAAGTTTCGTAGAGATTTTTAAAAAGAAAACATTAGGATCATTTTTTGGTATTAAAAAGGTAAATAAAGGGACATTCATTGTCAATTTTCAATGTTTACTCTAGAAAACAACCAATCTCGGTTTTGATATTAAAAGGTAAGCACAATAAAAGTAGGATACACCGATGATCGTAGATGGGACGGCGACAGAGCGTTCCTACTACTAAACATGAAATTAGACTTCTATTTTACACACAAGATCTGTCTGTCTTATTAGAAATACCTCTCTTAATGGAAATGCCTCCGTCAAAAAAGGGTTTTAGATTTATAAAACAGGGTCGAACGTCAGTTAGGAAAAACGAGATTATTAATAAAAAATTGAAGGAAAACTTAGTGTTTGAAAATATATTTTAAAAACAATACAACATTTATTTAATCACATTTTTTATCGGTTTTCTTCTTCTTTGAACGTAATTTGTCGCTATCATCATCATGGTTTTGAGAAGCGTCCTTCTGCTCTACCTCATCGCTCCTATGTGAATCATCACCATCAACGAGAGAATACATTATAATAATCCTCACTGGATGGTGGTTACACTTTAATGAGCGAAATGCGGGAAACGAGAATGTTGACGGCCTTGAGTCTTGTGCGCGGGCGCCTTCTTCAATCTTCGGATAGGATCGGTTATCACCGGGGAAGTGGGGGTCGCCGAAACGGCCTTCGCAACCGTCCTAGCAGAGATACCTCTGCCAGAAAAAGGAGCTTAGATTTATAAACTCCTAGGGATTTATAAACTCCTAGGGAAGATATTTGAACGTGGTTACAGAAACAATGCATAAATCTGTAGTGAGAAATTTACTCGAAATAGGTCCATGGTGACATACAGACGGTTATAGTTGTATTTAGCAAGCAGCTAACATGCCGCTGGGATGGAGCTCTGAAGTTGAAAACTGCCTTTATATTATAACAAATAAAAAATTTGGGTGTATGTTGTGGTTGTTATATTACACAGATAATTTGCACCACGGTCCGGCTCAGTGAGCCACAAACTTATGAAACTTACTGTAACTGAGAACTCATTCATCAGGTGTGAGGGAAGCAGAGATTTTTCCATAGATGTAATCAGTATTAGCATTTGTTTTATTGGGCACCACTAAATTTCTAGGTTTGATAATTAAAATACAACAAAAATTGAAAAAGATTGTATCTCAAAGCATAATAGGTATCCTGCATAAACACTAAACAACTGTATGTATATGTATACATAAAGCAAAATGTCTGATTAATATCAGTATAAAATAACTAAAACGATATTTGTCGTGAAGCCTTACTATCTAAAATTAGTAAATTAAACACTGTACATAAGCTTACAATCTATGTTCACTTAAAATTCAAAATGCAATCTATTCAACATGTATTCAATAATGAAACGTGTATTGACCTATGTCAACAAATTACAGTTGTGATAGGTTATAACTCTAATGTTTTTATCCCAGGAGCAGGACTCAGCTGTTCCTTTTTTAACCGTATCAAAATAACACCAACTGATTTGTTATTTAGTTAAACTGCACTAAAAGGATAAGTACTTACTCCTGTCTTAAACGAACTGTAACTTGAGATTTTTCATTTCCAAGACAAACATACGATAATATAAAGGTAATTTCCATTTGTATTTAACGTACAAATAAACGAAATATAAACATACAGAAAGGCACTATAACTTTCATCTGTCTTCTACATAAAAATGGACGAACGGTGGCATATAGCATATGTGATCTATGCAACACAAAGGTATCTCCATTTATGTTCATAAATATGACATTGCATTATCATCGCCATTTTAACCAAGCAAAGTTCGTGACGTCACACCACGCCTTTTACGATACGGAAATTTACCAAAATAAAAGCTTATTCTTAAGATAAGCGGTTTTCTTGTTCCTATTCTTTGTTCCTACTTTATTCCCTTATAAAAGGGAGTAAAACGCAACAAAAAGAAAGGGTACTGAACAATAAAAAACACATTACGGAAATGCGTAAGCGTGTTCAATTCACGTTGCGTATAGAACTAAAATTGATATCTAAAATATATACACTGGGACGTTCGTAATTATGTAGACTAAAGAGAAAATATCGAGAGAGATATAACAAATTTAATTGTTGCACGAAAAAAATGCTTAAAGATACTAATGTAATGGATATACTTATCAATAATAATGCAAATTTCGAAACTTAAATTAAGCTAACGATAGACAAGAATTGGCACGTTACAATATTTTCGATTATTTTCATATGGGTAAAATTCTGAGATACGATGCTTTCAACGAAGGTCGTTTCCACGACCCTAGCTCTCTACTGGTCCGTTTTACGAATGTAGTCAAGCATATCTGAACGTACCCGAAAAAACCACTAATTAGATTACATTTTATTTTAAAAGCAAATTTGCTTGTTTGTGATGTCATCTAGTGGTCTATTTTAAACTAGGGAATGTTTTCTGTAAAGAAGCAAAGGCTGTTTTGGCGACAAGACTCAAGGCCGGCAATATTCTCGTTTCTCGCGTTTCGCTCGATGAGGTGAATGTATATCAAATCCAAGATGATGGTGATGATTCACAGAAGAAGAATAGGAGCTGATGATGATAGCGTAGCTATCGAAACGCGTTCGGTATTTTTAATTTTGTGTGGTACGTGGGTGTATTTTGTTTGTTACAAGAATAGGAGCGATGGGGTAGAGGAGAAGGGCGCTTTTCAAAACCATGATGATGATAGCGACGAATCACGGTCAAAGAAGAAAAACCGATAAAAATGTGAATAAGTAAATGTTGTATTGTTTTTAAAATATATTTTCGAACACTAAGTTTTCGTTCAATTTTTATTAATAATCTTGTTTTTCCTAACTGACGTTCGACCCTGTTTTATAAGTCTAAAACCCTTTTTGACGGAGGCATTTCCATTAAGAGGGGTATTTCTAATAAGAAAGACAGATCTTGTATGTAAAATAGAAGCCTAATTTCATGTTTAGTAGTAAGGATGCTCTGTCACCATCCCAGCTTAAATATCAGATGAAAATCTACGATCACCGGTATATTCTACTTTTATCGTACTTATCTTTTAATATCAAAATCGAGATTTGTTGTTTTCTAGTATAAACATCGAAAATTGACAGTGAATGTGGCTTAATTTATCTTTTTAATACCAAAAATAATCCTATTGGTTTCTTTTTCAAAATTTCTACTAAACTTAGTATGTGTTTAAATAGTATATCAGGCATAACAGTTATAAAATTTTGCTAATGTGTATATCTATGATAACACTAGTGAGCTCTCAATTATTCGTTGTACGTATTTATTTTTAAAAGTAATTTGTGTGTATATAATATAAGTACATTGAAGGCTGGTTTTATAATATCAAGGTGAAGCTCGTATCTGTACACAATATAATAAGCTGTTAAAGGCTGACCTCAAGGTGAAAATCATTTTAAAGCATATGGTTGTTGTAATGAAACTTCATATAAGTAAGCAAGCAATGTCGCTCTAACGACTCTACAGATAACGCTAAAGGTAGATAGGGAATTACAATAAGTGTAAGAGAGGTAATTAGATTTGTATATTTAAGTTATACGTTCTCAAAATTACTTTATGTTAATGATAAGGAAACCAACTACTCATAAGTAAAAACACTGAAAGCGAGTTTAGTGAGACTATGTATACGCTGTATAAAATACTTCAATATTCAGTTCTCCAACATACAGTTATTATTATTAGAACAGCCGAAAGAAAACATCTGAAAGTATGCATATTATTTTTAATATAGATTTTACTTGACGTTGTTCACAACAAAAAAAAACAATAAAGATTTTAAAGTATTACTATCCTTATAGGAGGACGTCATAAACCAACTCTGCAATAGTGTTAGGTGTTATTCTATAGCATTATGGGTTTTAAACTTTGCAGTTATAGATTCGCATATAATAACCCATTAAAGCCTTTGATCTTTTTATTTCCGTGATCAGTTCAGTATTTTTGAATTGTGTTTGATTTTTAACAAGCGAGGTGTAATTGAATCAAATCAGTATTTTTGAACTGTAAGTTGGTTTTTACAAGCTGATTTGATTTTATTGAGATTGATTTGGCTGATTTATTGATCATGATTGATCTGATTGTTTGATTTGACCGAGCATGATTTGTTTGAGATTGATCTGCTTAATTAATTTGATTTTGATTAACTGATTTGTTTGAGAAAAAGCCGAGAGAGACCAGAGAGAGGGGGATAGAGATGAGCACCTCTATTACAGAAATCATTCGCTAGTTTAAAAAATATAGCACTAGAAGGTGCCACAAACAAACCCTAATTAATCCTAGAAATATACCGGTAGATGGCGTCACCTTTATTACAGAAAATATTTATTAGTCCATACACAATTAAATGGAGACACAATTAAATGGAGACACAAATTCAAATTTCGCAACAAGGGGGCCACGACAGGAAGGCGCAAACCCTAACACAAGTCCCTATACTTATCTTACAAGTTAGCATTAAGGCCTCTTATTAGAATACTATTTATCATTCAGGGGTCACGCCAAGGAGACGCAGACCCTAACACAAGTTCCAATGTCTGTCTTACAAGTTAGAGGGTCCCCTTATTAGAAAATTTCAAATTTCCCGCTGAACAGATTTTTGGTTCTGAGCTTGGCTAGCCCAAAGCCTACTCCAAGTCCAGACCCAAGACCAATCCCAATGCCATGCCCCAAGACCAACCTCAAGCTCAAACCCGAGGTCAACCACGTGCGCGGCCGTGGGAATTCTTGTCTGCTGAAGAGTTGCTTGGCTATTATTGGCTATTATTAACACTTATTTAACTTTCTCCTCTGAAGGAAGAGTCAAGAGTTCAAAAAATTTGAAATTGAACTGAGACCAGAAATATACGTTATGAAGTGCCCTGAGACCAAAAGTGGGTATTTGAAAAATGTACGCGTGTGCGTGTGTGCGCGTGTGTTCGTCCGTGCATGAGTGCGGCGTGCGTGCGTGAGTGTGTGTATGTGTGTGCATGCGATCGTTCGTGTGCTTGTGCGTGCGCGTGTGCACGTGTATGTGTCCGTGATGTGAGTGAGTGTGTACGTTCTCGCATTTGCCCAAAAGGTTAAAATCGACTTTGTTCAAATATTATATACATATCTAGTACCTAAATATCTAGACCTCAGTAATTTTTGGTGATGATGGGTTTGCGGAGTAAGAAGTAAATGAGTTGTTCTTTCAGCCGCAATAACTCAAAAATTTTAAAAGCAATTGTGTTCAAATTGACATCGTATATAAGACATGTGTCTAGATCCCACTGGTATTAATGTATCTGCGGGGTAGGGAGCGAAAGGGGTAAATGTAATTTTCTTTAGGTCATGATAAGTCAAAAACTTGAGCAGTAAATGTATTCAAATTTAACACAAACGCTTAAATACCTAATTATGTATATACTAGTAATACCAGCCAGAACTGCGCAGTAAGGACTAAAACAGGGGTGTATTTTATTGGATTTAACCCTAATCGATATTGAAATCAGAACCAAGGCTTCATAAAACCGAACTATCCTAAAGGTATTATATTTTTTACTTAAAATAATTTATGTACGTGAAGATTTCGCTATAATGACATTACTTCATAATACCAGCAATTTTTGTAGTTCTCGTCCATTCTATCAAACATAATTTTGTTGTAGCAGATAATAATATTTAATTTCATAAAACGATTATGTAGTTCCTCTTGTCTGCGGAAGAGTTGTTTGACTTATTAACACATATTTAACTTTCCTACCTGGGAGGTCTATTGTAATTGGTCAAAAAGTTACAAATTGGAATGAGACCAGAAATATCCGTTATGAGTCGAAAATAGTGGGTACTGAAAAACGTATGTCAGTTTGCGATATAGTGCACACGACGCACTCACGCACACAGCACACACGCACGCATGTACACACGCACAAGGACACACACGCACACACGGAACACGCACAAACGCACACAAGCAGACACGCACATACCCTCACGCACACAACACAGCACACACGCACACATGCATACGCACACAACACACGAACATACGCACACACCACACAGCACACGCACACGCACACACGCACACACACACACACGCACACGACACGCAGACACTCAACACTGCACACAGGCACATACGCACACACACACACACGCACACAAGCACACAGCACACACGCACCACCACCACACACGCACACACGCAAACACGCACAACCGCACACACACATACACACACGGATAGGGACACACTCACGGACACGGACACACAGCACACACACACAACGAACGCACGCACCAATCCACCACCCACCCATACACAAACACACACAAACACACACACACACACACACACACACACACACACACACACACACACACACACACACACACACACACAACACACAAACACACAAACACACAACACAGACACACGACACGACACACGACACACGACACACGACACGACACAGCACACGACACACGACAAACGACACATGACACATGAACCACGACACACTACACACGATACAAGACACGCGACGCACGACAGACGACACACGACACACGACACTGACCGACACCGACACGACACACGACACACGACACACGACACGACACGACACGACACGACACGACACACACGACACACGACACGACACACGACACGACGACACACGACACACGACACGACACGACACACGACACACAACACAACACACAACACAACACACGACACACTACACAAGGCACACGGCACACGGCGCACGACGCACGACGCACGACGCACGACGCAGACGCACGACGCACGACGCACGACGCACGACGCGTGTATGAATTATATTAATTTACCCGTCATTGTATATATGTTTTTTCTTAAAACAATGTTAGCCAGTGGGTTCATATTGATACATACATAAATCCTAAAAATGTAGAACATTTTTATCACTAAAGGGAGTCAAAAATCGTCCGTATTGACAAGACACCAAGTTATTGTTAAATGTGAAAATTGGTATATAAGTATGCTATAAGTTCTTATTTATCCGTGTTTGATTATTTCAAAGCTTTTTTAATCACTTTGTAGTGCTTTTTGTTGGGTCGGAATCTCAAGATAATTCAAATTTAGGAACTCATAATACAATAAAGTAAAGGTAGTTTTTATAATTTTATGTTATTTATAATATTCAAATTTATGTTAAAATGCAAATTGTGATATTTTTATTTATTTTGTAATTATATATTTATATGCTTATTATAGATTAAATTACAAGTCATAATTGATAACAAATAATAAGTAAAATTTTATTATTGAATACAAATGAAAAGGTACCTGAGTCGCCTTTTTAAAAAAGGTCGGTCAGGTATTTGCTATCAATTGGTTAATTTTAAATCTGTTGTGTAAGCGAGTAGTGTAGTGCTATTAACCTCTCCCATCTTATAAGACATTTTGCTACTACTTAAATGGTATGTTACTTCATATTATTATTAATTTCTATAATGGGGATTATATAAGTGGTAATAAATGAGATAACTTCTGAGATTAGGTATTAATATTTTAATAATCATTAAAAACATGATTTTTGACTGATACCGGTAATCGAATTTCTTTACATTAGTAATCAGTTGTAGTAGTCTATTTTAAAACTACATTCAGCAAAATGATTCTTTAAACAGTATAATAGAGGGCGCTTGTGGTTACTTTTAAGGTACACATTATAGTTATGTATGTCATACGAGCCTAAAAGCTATTCACGTTATCAATATATCTAATAATGGATTTACCTTCCTGAAGGCAAGTCTTGTTAACAATCACTCTTGAACAGTTTCATGCAGGGCTTGATTCCAATCGTCTGGCCGCCTCCATGCTAAGATTAAAAATGCTAGCCGATATCCCCTTTATCAAAGGTGACCATTTACCTATGTAAAAACGAAATACATGGACGCATCAACCGAAGAGGTCTGAGGGGTATGTCAAAGTGAATTTGCGTCTAAACTGGGCACAGTAGAAAAAATGTTTTATACAAAAGTTGCTTGAATTAAGCACGCTATAACCTAAAAATATTTTCGCATATACAGAGTTTTCTATAACGGCGGTAACTAACCTATAGGTACTTCTTATTTTAAGTGGAAGGTACAGTTTTTACTGCGGATTTCGTTTCTACTCTGAAAAATAACTACTTTCTATTAAATATGTCGTATAGCTAAACTTAACCGTTTTTGAAATATTTGTACTTTTAGATAAAAAATTATTTTTCGTCGTAGTTCAAAAATTTATTTTAAAGTTACTACCAAATCTATGAATTTGTAACTCCGCATGTAATTCGTGCAGACATTGATCTTTTAATAAATCTTATGACTTATTAGTTTTTATACAGGGTATACCACAAATATATGAATTTATAGTTTTTTATTTTAAATGTAAATAACTATCTTATCGTAAATACAACACCCTGTATATTATTACAGTATTCAAAAGAAAATTGAAAGGCCTACATTTTTTGTAGTAAGCAAATGTTGTCTATCTGCTACGGTTTTTTCAATATTTACAATTTTAAGATTTTTATTTTAATTCTTCGTGTTATAGTCAATGTAGGCCCTGTATAATATTAGGTATATTGATTAGAAAACGATCATAACAGTTGCCATACTTAAATAAATGGTAAAATTGATCGACTTTTGTATTACCTATGTGAGTGAGAATGTAATTTCATAAAAAAACTTATAATAGGTATAAAATAATACTATGAAAAAAGGAATTTTTTTAAAAAACTCTCTTTTATTTATTGGTAGAAATTGCACTAAAATGGAGAAACTAATTTTTTTCTTTGCACCAAAATGTGATCAAAAATCCTTTTGACTAAAAATAAAAGCGTGGGATCATATTTTTATTCTTAGTCGTAAAGATTTTTTATTACATTTTGGTAATTGCGTTATCTCGGTTAGGAAGCATTTTCGGAAACGCATTCATAAGAATTTTAGAGTTTTAGACAGAAATGTTTCCTTTCAAAGTTTTTGGTGTTTAAGAGGTGCGCATGTTAAAATTATTTTCCAATATATGGGGTACGTCATAAAAGTGTGGTAGTAACAAATTATGTTTTAAAATAGAACCCCCCTATGTTTTTGTTATATTTGGATTTATCGTCAAATTTTAATGTTAATTTATGTAATATATTTTATCTTAAAAATTTTCTGTTTTCGAATTATTTGAAGAAATATGAAAATTTTGAAAACTGCAGGGTTCCACAAAAATCCGTGCTGATCTCGGCGAATTTCGGAATCGGTATTCTCGGGCTCTAAGAAAATCTAATAAGCTACGTGCTGACGTATTAAAAAAAAACGAAATATTCATCCGAAGTTGCATGATTTCAAACCTCAATAACTTGCTTATTTCAAATGGAATACCCTCGGTTAGAAGTTTAGAAAAACTTAAAGAAAGGTTTATGTTTTGTTGTCTATAATTTTGGAGCCTTCTACCAATTCGACAACAATATCCAAGCAAACCAATATACTCCTATCTACCGTTAGTAAAATTTTAAAGAGAAACAAGTATCATGCCTACCGCATATCCTTCCATCAAGAACTGTTGTGTCCTGATTTGGAGATTAGGAGAACATTTTGCCAATGAGGATTCGAAATGGAAAGAATAACACCTAACTTTTTCCAAAATGTATTACTCTCCGACGAGTCAACTTTCACTCAGAGTGGTAGCCCAAACTGACATAATCTTCATTATTATGCAACGGAAAAGCCAAAAATAGTAAGATTAGTTCATTCGCAGTGATAGTGCACTATATGTGTTTGGGACAATATTATGGGTGATTTTATAGTTGGGCCACATTTCTTTAACGGACATTTGAATATTTGTAATTTTTCAAAACATTCTTGTTGTGTTTTAAGGTAAAATAAGTGGCTACAGCACGCAGGACCTATTATTTCGAGTATAAATACACCAAATAGTAAAATAACTGAATTGATTTGTAACATTTTAACTAAATCGTACAATTATAATAATAATTTATTACATTAAAAATTCATTTGCATTTTCTAAAAATTGTAATAACTTTAAACTGCCTGATAACTATGTTTCATTAAATTTAGATGTTGTTTCTCTTTTCATTAATACACCACTTTATTTCGTTAAAGAAACAATTAATAATTATTGGTATGACATTTCTGGTAATTGTAATTTAAAGTTAAAATGCTTTTTTGGAAATTACCTTTTTTTTTATTCAAATACATTTTCTTTTAATGATAAATTTTGTCGTCGACTAGCATTAGAACGCCTTGGTTATTAATGTAAAAATCGTTAATAATTTGTCACTTTATGGCATGCGTGCTGTAATGTTGTGCCATAAAGTCGTCTTTACGAGGAAATATAAACAAAGAAATTGAACAAATTATTTATTTATATTAATACTACAGTTAGAATATGATTTGAAATTAATGTAATGTTAAAGAAATTATTGTTTATTGATGTTAATATTAATGGTGCAATTCGAATTTCCGGTAATCGAAATTCCCCCAGATGTTTCAAGAAGGCATTCGCTTAAACTGCTTGAAGATGTTGATATAGATATTTCTTGGTTACTCATTTGTTTTACGCTACTAGATCCTAAGGTTTTGGCAATTTTTTTCGAGTTTTCGATGGAGTCTGCTACGTACCTTTCAGCAAGAGCATCGTTTTTCCAATACTAATGCGGTTTTAAAGTTCGAATGTCAGCTCCACTGTCTGCCAAGATTGTGGCAGAAGTTCTGCGAAATGAATGTCCTGTATGTACACCCATTGTGGAATAAAAAAAACTTTTCAATCTTCACATGCTTCGGTCTTAAACTCTTACCTCTTAATGAGGTCAATATAATTTATTCTACTGTCATCGTTTAATATGGTAAAACCATGGGTCTATGTATTTTGTTATCTCTAATATAAACCACAAAGACATAACCTTCTTCTTTAATATCCCCAACACACTAATTGTACAATTCTATGCGTCTGCAACCGCCAAACACACCAAGTATTGCAACTACCTAGAATGTAATCATGTTTACTAAAAATAATATTAAAAGTAACAGTTTACCTTCATACGTATTTGTCGTTGGGTGCTTCAAGAAAAAAATTAAGTAGGTGCTCTTTTGAAAAGCACTAATGACTTCTCTGGTATATACCCAAAAGAACAGTTTTTCAAGAATGCCGAAAGTTTTGAAAACTTGCTGATGTCCACATCCTTTTTGAGACGTAACATACATTTTAATTTGGAGTGCATGCACCATAATGAAGACGAGTTGTAGTTTTTCGACTAATAAAATAAATACAAAGAATGATTACCTTTAATAAATGATGTAATGAACTTACCTGATCAAGGAAATACAAGCAAAACCTTCTCTGTAACAGTTTCCGTATTATTTTGCGCATCCACTTAATAAATCTGTCGAAGTCTTTCTTAGAAATGATTTCGAACTTTTGTATAAGACTCAACTCAGCTTTTTCTGCTTTTTAAGGATTTCTTTATCCACGTCGGAATCCATTTTGCAAAATTTGTTTATTTACAAAAATAAATACACTTATAATGCAAAACTATGGCAACTATTCTAAGACCGTTCATGAACTCCTGTGAAATGATTTTTTAACGATCTTAAATTATTATTTCATTTAAATTGTGTCTCAAAGTGGCTAGTTCGACGACAAAATAGCGTTAAATTTTTATGGGATTAGCATTGTTCATCCATAATGAAACGATTTGAATTTTTCGACTAATAAAATAAATACAAAGAATGATTACCTTTAATAAATGATGTAATGAACTTACCTGATCAAAGAAATACGCAAGCAAAACCTTCTCTGTAACAGTTTCCGTATTATTCTTGTGCATCCACCTAATAAATCTGTCGAACTCTTTCTTATAAATGATTTCGGACTTTTTAGGTATAAGTCTCACCTCAGCTTTTTCTGTTTTTTTTAAGGATTTCTTTATCCACGTCTGAATCTATTTTTGCAAAACTTGTTTATTTACAAAAAATAAATGACACTTATAATGCAAAACTATGGTAACTAAAATAAGGCCTGTGAAATGATATTTTGTTTGTAACGATCTGAAATTATTATTTCATTTAAATTGTGTCTCAAAGTGGCTAGTTCGACGACAAAATAGCGTATGAAATTCGTGTATAATGCGGGATTATGGCATTCGTTTCCATTATTACCTTCGCTCCGCTCAAGCGACGTAAGATACATTTTAATTTGGAGTACATGCACCATAATGAAGACGATTTGTAGTTTTTCGACTAATAAAATAAATGCAAAGAATGATTATCTTTAATAAATGATGTAATGAACTTACGTGATCAAAGAAATACGCAAGCAAAACCTTCTCTGTAACAGTTTCCGTATTATTCTTGCGCATCCACCTAATAAATCTGTCGAACTCTTTCTTAGAAATGATTTCGAACTTTTAGGTATAAGACTCAACTCAGCTTTTTCTGCTTTTTAAGGATTTCTTTATCCACGTCGGAATCCATTTTTGCAAAATTTGTTTATTTACAAAAATAAATACACTTATAATGCAAAACTATGGCAACTATTCTAAGACCGTTCATGAACTCCTGTGAAATTATTTTTTTTTGTAACGATCTTAAATTATTATTTCATTTAAATTGTGTCTCAAAGTGGCTAGTTCGACGACAAAACACCGTATGAAATTCGTTTATAATGCGGGATTATGGCATTCGTTTCATTCCATAATGAATACGATTTGAATTTTTCGACTAATAAAATAAATGCAAAGAATGATTATCTTTAATAAATGATGTAATGAACTTACGTGATCAAAGAAATACGCAAGCAAAACCTTCTCTGTAACAGTTTCCGTATTATTCTTGCGCATCCACTCAATAAATCTGTCTTTCTTATAAATGATTTCGGACTTTTTAGGTATAAGACTCAACTTAGCTTTTTTAAGGATTTCTTTATCCACGCCTGAATCTATTTTTGCAAAATTTGTTTATTTACAAAAAATAAATGACACTTATAATGCAAAACTATGGCAACTATACTAAGACCGTTCATGAACTCCTGTGAAATTATTTTTTTTTGTAACGATCTTAAATTATTATTTCATTTAAATTGTGTCTCAAAGTGGCTAGTTCGACGACAAAACACCGTATGAAATTCGTTTATAATGCGGGATTATGGCATTCCTTTCCATTATTACTTTCCATCCGCTCAAGCGACGTAACATACATTTTAATTTGGAGTACATGCACCAAAATGAAGACGATTTGTAGTTTTTCGACTAATAAAATAAATACAAAGAATGATTATCTTTAATAAATGATGTAATGAACTTACCTGATCAAAGAAATACGCAAGCAAAATCTTCTCTGTAACAAGTTTCCGTATTATTCTTGCTTATCAACTCAATAAATCTGTCGAACTCTTTCTTATAAATGATTTCGGACTTTTTAGGTATAAGACTCATCTCAGCTTTTTCTGCTTTTTTAAGGATTTCTTCATCCACGTCTGAATCTATTTTTACAAAATTTGTTTATTTACAAAAAATAAATGACACTTATAATGCAAAACTATGACAACTATACTAAGACCGTTCATGAATTCCTGTGAAATGATTTATTTTTGTAACGATCTGAAATTATTATTTCATTTAAATTGTGTCTCAAAGTGCCTAGTTCGACGACAAAATAGCATATTCGTTTATAATGCGGGATTGTGGCATTCGTTTCGCTCCGCTCAAGCAATAATGACAACTCCTACCATAATCCCTTGCATTATGAACTAATTTCATAATATACAATTATAAACAAATTTTGGAAACTCCAATGGGTTCTAAAGTAAGTCCTATTATATCACATTATGGAATGGACGATCTTCTTTCTGATGTTATATCTAAATTACCATTCCAATTACCTGTTTTTAGTAAAATACGTTGATGACATAATTTGTGGTATTCCATCAGATAAATCCAATTTAACTCTAAAAATATTTAATTCATATGATCCTAACCTTCAGTTTACGATTGAAGAAAAAATTGATCGCAGTGTTCCATTTTTAGATATAAAATTAATCAGAAATTCCGAAAATGTTGTAATACTTAATTGGTACTTCAAACCTACAAATTCAGGCAGATTTTTAAATTATTTTTCTTTCCATGAGCATAAAACAAAAACTAATTTAGCTTTTTGTTTCAAAAATAGAGTGAAACAAATATTTTTAGAAATTTCACATCCTGAAAAATTGTTAAGTAAACTACTGTTTACTAATCAATTAATTCAAAATTCTAGAAATACTAATAACTCTAATATTGATCATCCAAAGTTTTCCACTTAGTATACAGAGTGTTTAAAAAACGCGGGGTGGCAGAAACATATTTTTTTAAATGGCAACCACATTTTTAAAAAAAATCGAATTCAGCATAAAACTCTACGTATAGTACAGTATCTTAATGTAAAGTTTGTTGTGGTGTTGCCTAGTTATGGGTAATTTAGAAAAAAATATGGAAAAAACAACCTGTCCAAAAAAAGTCGTTAAAAAATCACTAGTTTAAATGTAATAACACGGTGTTGCACTTTTATAAGCATCAGAAATGTCGGAATAATTCTGTAAAAGAATTACGGTGGTGCCAATATTGATTTTTTTTAAGTAGCAGAACTTAATTGAAATGGATAACTATGTATTTTATTCCGGAATGTTATACAATATGTTATGCTCTATAAATTTGCAATTACAACCAATATTCTAAAATGGACCGTTTCGCCAGGTTTTATTTGAAAATGCAATAAAATATCTCTGTTTTTTGTTGTTTTATTCCCGTGGTATGCTTGCCGTGACTTGAGCACAAACGGCCATTATCAGACTTTAAAAATGTGCTTTTAATTGCGTTTTATTAATTCGTGTTTATAATATTATTAAAATATTTATTCTTAAAAAACGAACTAACGGAAATGGAAAACATGCTCATAGAAGACTTTGTTTTATAAACTAGAGACAAATACAGTACATAGTTATTTTTAACAAATGTTCAAAATGTCTTCCTTGTTGTTCTAAGCACTTCTCAATACGTTTACAAAACGAATACTTAACTCTTTGAAATATCACTGGTGTTATGGAAGCAAATGCATTGCAAATTCGAATTTTCATATTTTCTTTGGTTGTTGGTACCTCCCCGTAAACGATTTCTTTTATGTACCCCCATAAATAAAAATCTAGGGGCGTTAGGTCGGGTGACCAGGCTGGCGAATTTACTGCACCTACAAGTTCTATCCACTTACCAGAAAATTGTTGATTTAGCCATTCTGTAACAATTATAGCGCAATGAAGCGGTGTTCCGTCTTGTTGAAGCCACATTTCCTGGACGGCATTAGACGGAACATTTCACAAAAGACCAAATAATTGATTGTTCAGAAAATTATACTACATTTCCCCATTTAAATGATCGTCAAAAAAGCAGGGACCAATGAGATATTCATCTAAAATTCCGGTCCGCACATTAATAGACCACCTGTGTTGACTGTTTGCTGTTAACATAAAATGTGGATTGTGATCTGAATAATAATGATAATTATGTTTATTTATGGTGGCATTTTTATGGAAGGAGGCTTCATCAGAAAACTTACCTTTTTTCAAAAACTGAACGTGACCAGCAAGCTGATTTTGTACCCACTGGCAAAAAAATTGTCTTCTGTTAAAATCTTCATCCGAGAGTTCTCGATGGAGATGAATATGGTACGGGTGAAACTTATTCTTGTTCATAATTTTTTGAAGTGATATCCGATAGATTTCTAAATTTTTGCCAATATGAGGATTTTCAACAATTGCTGTCATCACACCCATTTTCTTTATTGGTTATAGTTTTCGTTCTTTCATATTTTTCATATGAAACGTTTCCAGTTCTTTGGACCGTTCTGAAAGATTTCTGAATGATTCGTCTTTAGGATGTCATTCTTTATTGGGATATGTTTTATAAACTCTGCTAGCTAGCAAACAGTTTCTATTACACTCCCCTTGAAATTGCATTTTAAATGAAAAATATCTAAACTCACTAAACTATTAGTCGCAATAGTGACAGTCAAACTGACAAGTACCTAACCTATTTACTTTTGTTTTGTTTCCTTATCATTTATTTCTTACTACGAACTATGAATATTTAATATTTAAATAGAAATATTTAAAAGAAAAATATTTATCTTTAGTTTGTAAGACGAAGTCTTGTTTATTCTTATATGAGCATGTTTTCTATTTCCGTTAGTCCGTTTTTAGGAAGAAATATTTTTTTTGTAAATTACACATAACTTGGAAACACCGCAACAAACCTTACATGAAGATACTGTACTATACGTAGTGTATTATGCTGAATTCGAATCAATGGGTGCCATTTAAAAAAATACCTTTCTGCCGGCCTGCTTTTTGAAACACTCTGTATATTAGAAAATATTTTAGAAATGTGCACTTCCACGAATCTTATAACTTGTGTATATAATATTTCTCTTTGTTTCCTTTAACAACCGAGAGGTGGCCGCTTAAGCGGGATTGTTCCATAACTCCTTACTATTACAAATACGAAAAATGTCTTATATAAAAGTTGCCCACAGTCATAAACTACACGTTTTAAAATTATTTTCAGAAATGGCGGACTTCCGGTTATACCGGAAACTCATGCCAACTTCGTTATTTTAAATAGAAATAGAATGACGTTTGCAGTGCCTCCGAAAACTTTCAATATCTCGAAGACGGATACCGGTAGAGAGATGTGGCTTTCGTTTTTACTTCCGAAAAGGGTACCGCATCATTCACATTTATTGCCAAAATCTTGCTTTTAGAATTCAATCATTTCTATCGCTCGAAAATAACTTTTTCAAACATGAAAAATCCATAATAAATAAAAATATATGAATGCGACTGCTTACAGTTTATTGGTTATCGTATACTAGTATATCATCTATTTTTTATAAATTTTCGTTACACCGTTTTAGAGCAACGTTAAAAAATTAATTTAAATTTTCAAATAAATCACCCTGTACCTTTTTTTGTATGCACTTTTGTATATAGGTAACTGAGGGTCAATCAACCTATTTTTGACCCCAGAATATGTGGTATAATTTATGACCAATCTTTTCGGGACACCCTGTATATACAGAGTGTTCCTTAAAGACGTGCTAATATTTGAGGGGGCGATTATTGCACCCATTTTAAGAAAAAAACTTCATATTAAAGAATGACGTAAACGTACTAACTTTTGAAATATAGGGTGATAAAAAAAATTTTCAGAAAAAAACCTTTTTTTTATAACGACTGTGATACTATTGTAGATATCTTTATAAAATTTAGTACATGTCTTCAATGCATCAAGGTGCATGTACTGATGTACAAACAATTTTATTATTTTTACCAGTGGCGTCCATACGGGTTTTGCATTGAATATTTTTGGAGAGAAAAATGGTACGCCACTGCTTTCTCTTAAAATAAAAATTATTTTTGGATTTCTCAGTCATTTGTGAGCAAATTTGATTTCTTGATTTTATTTCGTCCGATGCATGGTTTTCGCTTAAAAAATAAAAAATAAAAAAATAAAAAATTGGTTTGCTTCAGGGTCAAACCGCTCAAGTGACTTGTATGGAGATAGTTTTTTTTAATTTTTTTATGCTATTGAGTTCGTTTAATATTAAATATGAATTAATTCAGAAGTAAGTAACTGATTTTACTTTAAGAAAAACTAAAAAGCTTTCAATTGCCAATAATTACATTAGAAGTTTAGCGGGGATTTCGGCTTGTAGAAAAACGAGTTTTATTTTATTTTAATAAAGTAAGTTTAGATGAAAGGCTTAAATTTATTAATTATTAATTATTAACAATATTAACATTGATTATAAAAATTGTGGAAAGTAGGAGTCTTCACTTAATAGGCATGCTTCCACCCGTCTACGCATGGAATCGTTCCCGGCGTATTCCGTATAGTTTTACACGGGGCAACTAAATCTTCTAAAGTGTCAACGGGAGTTTTATACACTAGAGCCTTAAGGTGTCTCTATAAAAAGTAATCGAAACTATTCCGATCAGGGGATCTTGCTGATTATTGCTGAGGTCCTCTGCGACCTATCCAACTATCAGGATAACCTGTATCTAAATGATTTCGAACAATTACACTAAAATGAGCAGGAGCTCCATCGTGCATCTACCACATTGGATTCTTTAACGCAATTGGCACATCTTCAAGCAACCCAGGCAGTCCTTCTTCTAGAAAATGCAAATAGGACCGTCCAACAAGGCGTCTTGGTAGGAAAAATGGGCCTATTACATGATTACCAATAATTCCTGCCCATACGTTAACCGAAAATTGTACTTGAAAATGGGTTTCGGTTATGGCATACGGGTTTTCTTCCGCCCACACATGGTTGTTATGGAAATTTTTAATAGCATTCCGAGAAAAATTTGCTACGTCTCTAAAAAACATTTTTGACTCAAACTGCGGATTTAGTGTAATACTCTGAAGGTACCACCGACAGAAGTTCACACGCTGTGGGAAACCCCTGGGGTGTAATGCCTGTACTCTTAAAATATGGTATGGATATAACAGAAAGTCAACTAAAATATGCCAAACTATTTGGTGACAAATATTCAGAGCTCTACCGATCTTTCTCGTACTCGTCTCGCCATGTTCGTCGATTCTTGCAGAACCGCTTCCTCAATTTCAGGTTTTTCAAAACTACCAGTTTCCCTAAGTCGGCTATGAATATTTGAAAAGGTTCGATTATCTGATAAGGCACGATTAGGATATTTTTCATAATAAACGCGTCTGGCACGTAATGCATTGCTGCCATTTCCGCATTCGTATAATTTACCATTATGTACCGATATTTGAAAAACAGCGAAAAAGTAAATAACTTCAATGGCAAAATCAAAGGAATGAGGCACTGATATGGTTTTGAACACCAACAACTTATTGAAAGTCAACAACTATTCTTTTTGACATTGACGTTTGTAAAAAGTAATTTAGTCCAGGATAACTAGATTGATGTAACTAGATATGTGTTAAAAAGTTATTAGTCGGTATTGCGATATGAATCAATTTAAATTTTTTCCTGAACCCTAAAGTAAAGTATATATAATTTTTATGCGAACGACATGACGTCATAATGCGCAGATACCAATATTCGTTCTAGGATCTCATTACTAAATTGTAGGGAGTACAATAATTTGACAAATTTAGTTTGTTTTCGGCGTACGAGGATTTTGTGATTATTGTTGTATTTGCGTTTTGATCGACTTATAATAAACAAAGTCTTTTTAAAACCACAAACAATAATTTATTTGCTAGTAAGGTAAGAATTGTTGTTCTAACGGTAATGCAAATATTATTAGTACGTTAAAATCTACAAATATGAATCCTGCCAAATCATCAACATCCAAGTCCACTTATGGTGTGAAAGGTAAAATAATCCACAGTTAAGGTCAGGAAATCATTAGCAATGTCATGTCGTTGTCATAAAAATTATTCTCTAAAACGATTTTTATTTTTTTAAACGAAAACCATGCATCTGACGAAATAAAATCAAGAGATCAAATTTGCTAACAAATGAATGCGAATTCCAAAAATAATTTTTATTTTAAGAGCACTGCTTTCTCTTTCCATTTTTTCTCCAAAAATATTCAATGTAAAACCCGTACGGACACCACTGGTAAAAATAATAAAATCGTTTGTACATCACAAAATGCATCTTGATGCATTAAAGACGTGTACCAAATTTTATAAAAACATCTACAATAGTATCATTGTCGTTATAAAAAAAAGATTTTTTTGTGGAAACTTTATCAGCCTGTATTTCAAAAGTTACGTTTACGACATTCGTCCATATGAAGTTTTTTTCTTAAAATGGGTCCAAGAATCGTCCCCTTAAATATTAGCATGTCTTTAAGGAATCTTGGGGATCTCGGAAACGGTAAAAGATGGAAGGTCGGTTAAATGGAACAAAAGTTACGCATTTGAGAGGATGTATTTATGGTCTTTGTAGAACTCGAATATCTCTTTTAGTTTTTGAGATATTTGAAAAAATTGAATTTTCTGATTTTCGTTTTATTTTTTCTGACCTTATTTGAAGAGCTATCAAGAAAAGAAGGGCACATTTTCATTGCCACTTTTCTAGCTCTACTTAATGCTGTTATTCAATTTTGATACAACGTTTCGTTTGTTAGCAACCATCATCAACTTTATTTTTTAAATACACGAAAAATTATTTTTGCCATACTTAAATTCTCTCCTTGATTCTGAATTCAACGATACATCACGCTTTATATTTTTGATACGTTTCGGATGAGAAAATTCATATTCAATGTAAAACATCGAAAACGTACAGTTACAACTAATACTAGAAACAGAAAACTGTAAAATTATTATAAAATAGTGTTTTCTCATTTTCTAATGCCTGTTGCGAATAAAATAATTAACAAGTATGTATTTAGTGAAAATACTACTAATTAAACAGTTAAAATACATCTTCCGTCGTACTGATGCATTTGATAAAAATAAGTTGGCTTTGCATTTTGTTTATCTAGCTGTCATAATTGACTGTTGTCCGTATTAGGTTTGTTGGGTGGTATTTGAGTTAATTACATTTTGTGTTTACCTAAAACAATATGGTAGGAGTACATTTTCAAATAATGAAAAATTCGATATACTGACGTGTTACATTTTGTGTCAACGTAATTGTTCTGAAACCGAAATAATGTATTTAAACAAATATCCAGAAAGGCGTCAACCTCACAAAAGAACTTTTCGCACATTAGGAGTTAATCTAAAAGAATATGGTGCGTTCAAAAACCTGGAAAATCTCGCAAAAACCTTTCAATGAAGAAAAGCCAATACTGTTTTATTAGCTGTAACGGAAAATGCAGAGGTTTCTACTAGAAAAATTGAAGAGGCAACTGGCATAGCTCATTCCACAGCTCATTATGTTCTAAAGAAGGAGAACATAAATTTAGAATTTGCCAAGGACTTCGACCAGGTGACCCAGAAAGACGTAGAATATTTTGCGAATGGTATCCACGTCAATCTCAAGACAATGAATATTTTCCGAATAAAATAATATGGTCCGATGAAAGTATGGTTAATAATAATGGAATTTTTAATCGTAGAAATGCTGATTATTGGGCAAGAGTAAATCCACGTCTGTACAAAACGGCCAAACACCAACACCGTTTCGGATTTAATATGTGGCTGCTATATTTGGTACTCGAATTATAGGTACTTTCATTTACCACGAGTCCTTAAATTCTGAACGTTACCAAATTTTACTCCAAAATGAATTAGAGATAGCTTTGAATGATTTACCTTTCCAAGAAGTTGAAGGTTGTTGGTTTATGCAGGACGGTGCACTAGCACATAATTCCAGAGTTGTCAGAGAATACCTGTCAGTTATATTTCTAGAAAGATGTATTGGCACTCATGCAAACGTACTGTGGCCAGCCCGTTCTCCAGATATAACACCTTTGGATCTTTTCTTTGGGGATACATTAAAATTACATTTATGGAAATGATATTGAAAATGAAGAAATTTTACAAAGTTTAGTTCTCGAAGCGTTTGCTAGTATTACTCCTCAAATGCTGAAGAATGTCTTAGATGTTACAGTTAGAAGATGCTATTTATGTTCAGAGAATAACGGTAATCTTTTGAACACCTTTGGAGAGTTTATTAACCTTTAAAATAAATTTGTTTTTTATTTATCTATCATTTAAAATTACAAAACATAATTTAGAATAATTTTATGGTTTTCTAATGTTTCTAGTATTAGTTTTAACTGTACGTTTTCGATATTTTACATTGAATATCAATTTTCTCATCCGCAACGTATCAAAAATATAAAGTGTGATATATCGTTGAATTCAGAATCAAAGAGAGAATTTAAATATGGCAAAAGTAATTTTTCGTGTATTTAAAAAAACAACGTTGATGATGGTTGCTAACAAACGAAACGTTGTATCAAAATTGAATAACAGCATTAAGTAGAGCTAGAAAAGTGGCACTGAAAATGTGCTCTTCTATTCTTGAGAAAATTCAATTTTTTCAAATATCTCAAAAACTAAAAGATATTCAAGTTCTATAAAGTCCATAAATACATCCTCTCAAATGCGTAACTTTGATTTCATTTAACGGACCTTCCATGTCTTACCGTTTCCGAGATCCCCATAGTGGGCATCCTCATCATGGACACGGTGATATATATATATATATATATATATGTATATATATGATATATATATATATATATATATATATATATATATATATATATATATATATATATATCGGATACTCCTCAGTAAGGGAAGGAGAGGAGAAATTTCTTTTAAATCAGATTCAAAATTATGAGTTTTTATGATGCTCTCTAGTCTAAGTGACAACTCGAACAGTATGAATGTAGAAATAGCCAGGGATTTTCACAATAATAGCTTCGATGTCAATGGGCAAGATGTTTGAATACAGTCATGAAGGATATGAGCCGCTCAGTTTACCCCAACCAAACATCTCTTAAGTAACCCCTGAACTTTATGAAAGACGTTATTTTGGCTAAGTCTTGCTGTTCATCTACAACTGCAATTTGTGTTGTCATCGCACATTGCCATTACTTTTGTTGTTAATTCGTTTTTTTGTCAACCGTTCTAATAATATATTCGGATATAATGCCTGAAGTTTCACCTGGAAGATCTTGAACTTCCAAAAGTTTTACTTCACTGCACTGATTTTGCATAAAATATCTTAAGAGTATTGGAAAAATGTTTACGCTCCCGTGGTCTGAACAATCGATGTAGATTGTAACAAAATTGACCGTTCCAAGATCATTTTGTATGGTCTTAATGATTCTTTTGTAAAATGTTATAGACAATATTTTCATATTTGGTTCTAGCACAGGCGAATTTTTGTTAGAAGCAACTATTAATCGGCTTACTAGTGCAATCCATAGAACGAAACAACTGATTGTGGAGCTCGTTGTGGTATAACAAGGTACATTCAATCGCAACGAGCGTTTGTTCTTGTGCAAGTGAAAACTGCACAACATTTTAAGCACTTTACATCTCCATCTGAGGCTGTCTTTTTAATAAATGGACATTCAGATATTCACTTTCCAAATATTAATTAAATGTACACCTTCTTTTTGGCTTTTTTTGATTTTCTACCGTCTTAGATACACTACACTATTAGGAGTATTTATTTAATAACAACTATTTATTAACGCTTGACCTTAAGTAATGAACTATTTACACCATATTTATTTACACGCACCGGTGTACTTATTTTACACACGTACAAGACACCATCGTAAGTAAATTTTTTTCGTGCTAGGCTCGATACTTAAGACTGCCTCATAAGCTAGAAAAGTATCACAGATTGTAGATCGGGTGATATCATATTGTGTCTTATCAGAAGGTCGCGCTATCTTTTCGTACTTCCTAAACTTTGATTAATTCCATTTAAACGATGAAACGTCAGAAACAGGACAAATAAGGGACTTCTTTATAAATACGAAACATTTACGTAATTTATTAAAATAATTACATAATGATGTGTTTAAAAGGGGATTGTTCCGTATAACACGGGACGAATGGTCGCCTTTCCTTGATCGGAACCGCTATAGTATAACTACTAGACAGGATGCCTGTAAACGATTTGTGGGACGAGAAATAATATATTATACACCAAGGAACCTTAAGCATTGTCAGACAGACGTCGTCTTATGATATGTGGTATGAAACGCTTATGCATTTAAAGTCTTTATTATAATATCAACAAAAATACTTTAAAAATATAAACTAAAGAGATAATAACAATAATTCAAATAACACAATCCAGGAACTAACTTTCACATTCAAAAGTAGGTAGGCGTATTTGATACCTATCATTCTTCGTTAGAATATCGGGGTCCTAGTGTCAAAACCCATCATTCATAAGGCCAACCAAATATAGACGCTGCTCTTCATGTCTATCGTATTCGTAACGGCCACTTTCTGACTTTGTTTGTAACACCCACTTTGCTTATAACATCATATTGTGATCGTGTTCACAATGCAAATGTTGTTGAAAATGCGATTAAAAACTATGCACCTTGTTCATGATGTCGACCTTGTTTACAACGCAGACTGTATTCAGAACACTCACTAACGATCTTTGGTCATACGGCCACTTTGTTCGTTTGACCCCACTAGCCAATTTCGCTTATCTAGCCCACATAGGCATTTAAATGATCTTATTTGCTAGTAGCGGTATTGCTGTTGTAAAACTATCTGTATAACGTTCCATATTATTCACCTACAGCTGTATCATACTCCACAATGGGCGAGAATAGAGAAATAATAATTTTAACGATATTACTGAAAATGTACACAAAATGAAGTTGACGGACGGAGTTGAGTGAACGTGTGAAGCATCGTAATAATAATGAGACTGTCGATTTTTTTGTTAGTAAGCTTATGCTTATGGTTAGTACTTACTTATTTTAGCTTATTTAGTTTCTTGTTCGTAGACTGTTTAGAAGTTTTTCTCCTCTTCAGCCCTGGTCATTGTTTTCTTGTTGGTGTTGCGCTGTTTTGTGTAATGGTATAGTTTACAATCATGAATTGTGATTATTTTCGGTGATAAAAAAGAAAAAATATTTTATTTGAATATTTATGTTAATCGGTTTAAGTGTGCATGTTGTTTAGCTGGGTGTAGCGTGCTGCATGTGGTTAATCCAATTCTTTTGCCGGTATCTGGCAACGTCGTTATCGAATAGACGCGGGATGCGAAGGACATATCAACTATTATCTAGGATTCTTCTCCTCGGGAAGTCGTCAAGGAGAAGTTGTGTTAGGATTGCGGGGGTGTTTGAATTTTAGTTTTGGTTTTTACGTGGGAATTGAGGAAATCGGTAGTTGTAGTGAGTGGTATGGATATCTCTGGTTGGGAAATCCATAACAGGGCTTATGTATGTTTTTAGGTGTGTTATGTTTTGGGGTGGCAACCTCTGATTGCACCCTGGAGGGCGCCCAGTGAGTTTGATCGGTTTCTTATCGTGTTAAGTGTCCTTTGTATATCAGAAAGCAAATTAAGGGTTTTAGAGAAGAGGATTCCTAAGAAGGTGAGGGAAACATTAATGTCCGCTGGATTTGGAAATAAATCTTCGTGGTAGTTAGGATTGCTTGGGTTTTGGTGGGATTGACGAAGACTCTCCACCGGTTCGCTGTTCCGATTAACCGCCCAGAAGGCAGTGTCATCCGCAAACTGCGCAACGACTACTCCGGGTTGTGTAACTTCGGGAATGTCGGAAGCGAAGATAGTGTAGAGAATCGGGGCTAAGGCAGGACCTTGCGGTACGCCTGCTGTAGGTTGAAACGGATTAGTCAGGTACGATCGGGTATGTTCAGGTTGCGGATCTTATGTAGGAGACCGGTGTGCCAGACCTTGTCAAATGCTTGCTCTGGTGGTCTCTGTAAGCAGTTTCAACAAGGGTTCGTGACACGTTCGCTTTGGACGGAAGCCGAATTGGCTGTTAGGAAGGAGTTCGTTGAATTCAAGGTGATCTCTGAGTCGCCTAGCTAGAATCTGCTCAAACCATTTTCCGAAGCAACTCAGGAGGGAAATGGGTCTATAGGAGGAGGGTGTAGTTAGGTCGGAGTAAGTAAGTCCTAAAAAAGAACTATATGGTCTGGAACAAGACATGACTTCCAACATACAAAGTGAAAATTAAAAGACTTGAAATAATAAATTTTTGGGATAATTATAGAGTGGCAGATGATGACACTATTTTATTAACCATAGACATATTTCTACCATTTAAAAAGCATATTTTGGGTGTGAAAGACGTAAAATAAGATAATATTTACGACTTGTCTTTTGGTACAACTTGCCCAGTTTACAATTTCAAATTGTTAATCAATTAGAGTTAAAACGATTGACAAATTTGTAAAACGCATGAGCGACATGTCTTTAATAATTATTTATCCCCCAAACCTCCTCACTATAACATCATAATGATGCTCATTTCTGTTGAATGATGTAGCCTACAACTCACGGTTGAGTTGTAATTAAAAACACGCTCACTTCATTTCCGCGCTGTCAATCAAACTAATTTGTGAAGTAGAAACATCAGACCTGTCAACGTAGTTGATTGGTTGTTCTTTACATAATTTTTGTATGATTTTTCAAAGCAACGCCATCTACTTTTCACTTGTTCTGCACTGTATGAATATCCAAATGTTTGCATTTCTTCGGAAATTTTAACAAACATCTTCTCCTTTGAAATTGCCCTGCTTGAAAATAATGACAAGTACTTGGGGTATAAGCTCACTAAAAGCTGTTTCGCTTGTTTGGGCCACAATCCTAATGCAGTTTCTACTTCACTTGCAGTGTTTTGTTTCTCACTTAATTCTATAAATAAATAACGTTACGAAGCAAACTATCTGTCTCTGTCTTCACTTACATTCTACTTCAAAGTGTATTGATTCTGCAACAGTTTCTTGATTTTCGTCTAAAATTTACAATTACAATTACAGTAAAGAATTTGATTTTATTAATATAAAATAAGCCTGTTCGCATCTAAATGCACATTTGACATATGATGCTCATTATGCAGTTTTGTTCACATCTGTACAGGCCGTAATAAAGCACATAAAAATAGGTACCTCAAAATACAGCTGCACTGCTTTCTTCTTGGTCATATACATGGTCCATGGGGTCATATGGATATACCATGTTATCAACAAGCCATATATTTTCTAATCCTAACATAGAGTCATGAATTCTGCACTCCCTGGTTGTAAAACCAACATGTTCACCGTAGGAAGAACATATATCCAGGATTTTTATTAACCTACAATGAAATTCCACCATTACAGGTGCATGAATTCAACCTTAATATAGAATTCAGACAAATTACTGAATTAAAATTTAAAATTACTGAATGTTTTATAAAAATACCAACCTAAAAAATCTGATACAAAAACACAGCAATTATCTTACCTACCTTATGCATTTTTAAACATCAACTGTATGAAGATCATAAATTTTAGTTTATACACAGGTACACCTGAAAGTTGACCTAAAGAGGAACATGCTCTTTGAGCACCTTCACTCTTAGGCAACCCTAGGGCTGACAAAATTTTTAAAACGAATAGGGTTGTGCACTTGGTCAAAGTTTTTTTATAAAACGAATGGTTTGTAATTGACAGGAGTGATTTACGTCACTCACGTTAACTAAAATGAATAAAGCTATTATCTTCCAATCTATTATTACAGTGTACCATGCCATTATGTAACCGCTTTCGTAATGCGTTCGTATTGAAAATTGGCAACATTGTAAAAACAACAATAATAATCTGTCAGAATGAAGTTTAAACGTTCATGTCAGATAAAGGTTAATAGACATCTAGATGCTAACATGAAAATAAATTCCAAAGTCGCCCGCTTCTATAAAAATATCGATAATACAGTTTAAGGCATTTTAAATCTTACTTTTTACTTTTTAACGCTTATTTGACTTTGTATTACGATCATTTATAAAGTTATGTAAAATTAAATTAGGTACAGCTCGCGCAACCAGAGATGATTCGGGTCACGTCATTGAGTTCGGGAACGATCGTCTAGTGTAATAGCTTCAAATCACTTACCAGTGGCGCCGTAAATAATCATTGGTATATGTACAAAATCATTATTAAAGTTGTATGTTATTTTATTAATTTATGACTGTATGTTCCGTTTGAATATCAAGAAACTATTCGTTTTTCGAATTTTCTTGGAGAATTTCGCCAATGGTCCTGCGTAACATTCGAAATTTCTTTTCCCAATAAAACTGGCCGGGTGGGTGGCTGGGCGCGTAAGTGCTTGTGTGCGTGCGTGCTTACGTGCTTGCGTGCGTGCGTGCTTGCGTGCGTCGGTGCGTGTGTGCGCGTGTGTGTGTGCGTGCGCGTGTGGCTGTGTGCGTGCGCGCGTGCGTGGCTGCGTGGGTGTGTGGCTGTGGGTGTGAGTGTGGGCGTGGGCGTGCTCGTGCGTGTGCATGTGCATGAGCGTGTGCGTGTGTGTGTGTGTGTGTGTGTGTCTGTCTGTGTGTGTGGATGTATGTTACTCACACGATAACTCTAGAACGAAAATACCTACGTACTTAAAATTTTGTACTTAACCTTGTTTTCATTTGGCCTAGAGCTGATTAGATTTTGGGAGAAATTCCAGTGGCGGAGAGCGGAAGTTTATTAGGGAAGGTTTTTGGTTTTTATCAAATATTTCTAAAACAGGTGCATACTTCAAAAATATAAAAATAACTAGATATAGACCTTAAACATATCGATTAATTATGTTATATGCAATTTTCTGATATGACGCGGAAGTTCGTCAGGTAGAATTTAAGTGTTAGTTAATTTTTTTTTATCTTAACAACGATTAATTTTATAAGAAAAAATGTAGACGTATTTTTTATAACATGTATTTATGTCTATTAAGTACCATTCACCAGCACGTAACTTAACTTACGAAATTCGAAAAATTAAGATAAGATAAACAGCACAGAATCAAATAAATAACATTCATCAAATCTACGTAAATTAACGTAACGCACGGAAAAGTTGAACCATCTTCAACTTAATCGAATCCGTTTTTATTTTATCAATTGTACCAATCGGAGGCATCACCACCCCACCATCAACATTGATAACTGACATAACACTTTGACACGTGGTTGACGCGTTGGTTCTGTTTAGGTTATGTTTTAATTCACTTTGATCGGTAACCTCAAATACTTCACGTGAAAAATTTATGAAGCATTCCAACGTTTATTGTGAACAGAGAGCTTTTCGTTAGCGTACGTTAATTATAATTTTTCGTAAGTTAAGTTAAGTGGTTCTGAATGGTACTTTAATCTCTATCTGACATGAATGTTTAAAGGTGATTCTGACATAGATTACTGTTTTTGTTTTTACAATGTTGCCTGTTTTAGTTATAGTTTAGTTATAAACGTTTAAAAAAAAAAGGTTGCATAGTTATTCTAATAAAATTCAAATCTGTCTGTCATGAAGTTTTAAACGTCTGTTTGACATTGATTATTGTTTTTGCGTTTACAATGTTGCCTATTTTTATAATAAACTTTTTATAAGAGGGGTTGTATAATTATTCTAAAAAAAATGTTATTAAAATTATTTCATTTCTTTTAATTTCCATTTTGTAGGTTGGAAGGGCGTGTGGTGTTCCAGATATTTTAAGTACTCGCTATAGAAGCAAAATGTATCGGAATTTTCGCCGTTTTTGATATATTTTTTACCTTTCCTGTCAACTAAGATTTACATTACCTTGGCTAAATATCGAGTTGCTAGGGGTAATTAAAAATTTTGATTTCGAATTTTCGTTATAAACGGCTATATTGTGTATTAGTATTCTTTTCATCAGCCAGAATTCCATTTCAACGACTTTATAACTAGGAAATAAGATGTAAAAAACAACATTTCTGAGGGAACCCTTGCCTTCCATATCTTGTTTCTAGTTACATCAGTGGCATAACTGTAAGTTTGTCGTACGCAGAATAAGGTTCTGTAAGAAAAAGCAGGGACTGATATTAAAATAAAATTGATGGTATCATCAGTCTGAAGTAAGGTTGGCGTCTCTGAGCATTGGCTTTAGATACCATAACGTTTTATTTCAATTGTTCGGCAGCTGGCATTCGTGCTCTATAAAAAAATAAATTACGACAAATACTTTACTAATGAGTAGATATAAAAGTCATGGTTCGATTAATTTCATCTAGTAACTTAGTTTTAATCAAAGCAAGTTTTTTTAAATAAAATCAGGAAATTATTAAAGCTTTATCTATATTCGTGATCTTCACGATAGTATTTATTTATTTATGAACATAATAACAATTATTTACCTCACTCTATAGGTGTGACTCTCCGACTTTAACATAAATTTATTTCTTATAGGTAAATAATCAAAAACGGTTAATAATAAATGTACAACAAAGTACAATTAATTAATATATTTACACATATTTGACATTCATAGTAAACTAATCAACCTAATGATATTTTTCATTGACAATAGCACGTAATGTCTATAACCTTTTATGTAACTTTAATGTTACATAAAGCCTCATAGTAGGAATTACTCTTGATAAAGATTTAATAATTAAGTGGTTTGCAACTCACTATGACATTTTATTATTGTTATCGATAATTATGTAACATTTGAAAAATGATTTTACCATTTTGTTGTTTAGAATACGTGATCAACAATGTTGAATTAGAATACAATTGAGAACATTGTACAATACAACAAGGGGATAAGTCATCAACTTATAATAATTTAATATTAGTCAAGTTGCTTCGGTATGTGTGAATCCTTGCGATGTTGCAGGCTCACGCTCACATTCCATTAATATAAGTAATTTGATTGTAATCTCATTATATTTAGAATTTACAACAGTTCTACATACATAAAGACAAAATTTACATCGATTTGGGCTTGAACCTTGATGGCGCAGTTGGTTAGCGCGGTACTCTAGCAAAGTACGGGTCGTAGGTTCAAATCCTACTCGAGGTAAACTTTTATTTATGTATTTAATAAAATTAATAATAATTTTAATTACATATTTACCCTTGAACTTATTCGTTCATAATAAATTGACTATCGTTTGGTGGAAGAATGGTATAAGTCAGGCGATTAATAACGGAGTTAACACTACTTTTGACTTATCCCATAAATCGTCGTTTGGTGAGTCAGTTTTACAGTCAGTTTGTTGTTTGCGTACGAGTAGGTTGCTTCGCGGTTTAGGTTTATTTCGTTTTCTCATTAGTGTGTGTAACGTCGGGGCAAGAATCTGAAGAATTTGAGCCGTTTCAGGACTCAGGAAGTGAATACGAGGTGAACTCAAGTGATACTTCAGTGAATTCAGCAAGTAACGCAGAAGTAGCAGCGGGTCCCAGCAGTAGAAGCAAGAGGTGAAGAATATTTAGGATCTAGACGGTAGAAAGTTCCTCCTAGAAAACAGAAGAGGCGTTGTGGGTGCAAGGAAACCTGTATTTTAAGCATAACAACATAAGATCGCAGGAATATATTTTCGTCATTTAATAAAATAGGCGCGAAGGATTAGTGATGGTTTCAGCTAAACGAACGTTTCGACCCCGTCCTAAGTTACGCCAGTTTGTATTTAAATATAAGATAGGTAACGCAAATTATTCGTTGTACAATGACATTTCTAATAAAACTGCACCTTGTTCCAGATCAAACTACCCAAGTCTGAGCAAAGAGTATGTAAAATGACTATATGCAACCTGCATGGAATTGGAAAGAGGCGGCTGGAGCGTATTTGTACGCACTTACTACAAATACTATATCCCCAAGAGATTTCCGCGGAAAACATTCCACTAATAAACCGAAAATTCCAGAAGCTATAGTTCAGCAAGTGCGTGATCACATCAGATCATTTCCACACCGTGAGGCCCATTAGAGTCGCGAAAAATCCAAGAGATGTTATTTATCAGCGGATTTCGATATTAAGTTGGTGCATTCACTGTACCTTAAATAGTATGAAGACCAATGTTTTGAGCGTATTCAAAGAGGTGAAAAAATTACGCCTCTTGTATCCTACGACTATTATTACTTCAGATATTTTCCTAGCGATACCAAAAACACAGATAAACAGAAATTTTCCGTTAGTAAATACCGAACTTTTGTTATTCTAAATGTTCTGTTTCTGCAAGTGGATGTATGTTTCTAACGTTTGCCCTTTTGAAATATAGTCAAACGATTACTTTTGATGGTATTGAAATCTGTAATGTTGCTCCATTACCACTGACAGATATTAAATACAAAAATGTTATGCAGCTGGCTTCAGAATACGTCGCAAAAGCAGACATACCTTTTTATCATGGTCTTAAGATTAAAAATCAACCATTCGCCGTCGACCACAGGAGAAAGTGACATTAATGCCGAATGACTTACAAGTTTCAGTATTTATGAGGTTTACGTCAATGGTGTTCGAATTTATTATTATGATTTATCCTGTTTTTGTACCAAAATGTATTTTTTTAATGTTATTGCCTTATTCCTGGATTATTTAAGTTTAAGTTTAATTTTTTCTATTATATGTGACATCTACTCAACTATTATCAAATAAAAAAAAATATCAAAAACAAACTGAAAAAAAAATTTTGTTTGCCTTTCCTGAAGAATTTATGTATTGTGACTTATCCCCTTCTTGCATCAGTGTCCTCAATTACTTGTCTCACATTTGTAAACATTCATTAATTGAGCTAAACATAAAAGCAGTAAAATATTTTTTTTAAAATACTAACATATGCGTGTGTGTGAGAGCGCGCGCGTGTGTAGGCTGTGTGCTGTGCACTATATGCTGTATTCTGTGTCTAGGTGTCTATTAACCTCTATCTGACATGAAGTTTTAAACGTCTGTTTGACATAGATTATTATTTTTATAATGTTGCCTATTTTCGTAATGAACTTTTTATAGAAGAGGTTGCATAATTATCCTAAAAAAAATGTTATTAAAATTATTTCATTTCTTTTAATTACCATTTTGTAGGTTGGAAGGTCGTTTGTTGTTTGTTTAACTTGGCATCCATATGTCTATTAGCCTCTATCTGACATGAAGGTTTAAACGTCCGTCTGGGATAAAATGTTTTTTTTGTTTTTACAATGTTGCCTATTTTCGTTTTGAATGTATTAAGGTTGCATAATTATCTTAAAAAATTATTATTATTAATTAGCTATTTGTGTATTAAGAGCGCAAAATGATATATTGTCGATTGAAAGTCGCGCGGCAATCTCTTGAAATCGACAATGAATTTGCGCTCGAATTACACACATGATTTTTCTGCAATCGAGCAGTTCACATATTTCCAAAATTTATTTAATTTGATGAATGAAGAAAATTTTCATTCAAATGAAAGATGTCATTTACTCGTTGTCATTGGATACTTTGAGCAATGCATATTTGATTTATAGTTAATAATTGGGAGAGCGAGCGTTTTTTTATTTAGTCGCTTATAAGCGACAAAGTAACATTCCTCGAAAAGATGACGTTTACGTTGTCAAATACGAGCGCAAATGCCTACTTTGGATATCGATTGTAGAAAAGTTATTTTTCTATTAAGTGTGAAAATGAGTGTTTTGTAAATGGCACATGAGAGTGTTAATTTTGGCAGAGACTTGTCGAGGCCAAAAATACATTCGAATGTACCATAAAACACCAATTTTATCACGAAATACAAAAATATTTTCTCTATAACTGCTAGGTATATTTGAGAATGTCTTTAACTTTGTTAAATAATTCAAATGATCGCCCGTATTTCCTAAATGTTGCAACATAAATCATATCTATCGAGACATCATGTTTAACAATGCTAGTGTCAGTAGTAATATAAGGCCGGAGCTACCCCACTTCAAGGTCACCCATGTAAATCTTATGGGATTTATTTCAAGGTCAAGTGAGTTTTCTCATTATGCCAGAACGCGCTCCACGCCTCAAGGACGTTTGAAGCATGCTTTTGGGTGAGAGAATTTTTGGAGCAGGTCAAGTAATATAGGACCGGAGCTACTCCACTTCAAGGTCACTCGTGGTGACTTTCAAGACTAAATAGAGGTTACACTTTCGTAAGCTATGCATAAAAAGTAGGTCATGAGTTCATTGAAGGTCAAGGTCAGAGCTAAAACTAGAAATTACTGGTATAAACAAGTTTAAACATGTTGTGATAGGTACTCCACGTCATAAGGAACTACTTCAAGATCACTCGTGATGACTTTCAAAACTAAGTAGAGGTTACATTTTCGTAAGCTATGCATAAAAAGTAGGTCATATCTGCATAGTGGGGATAGTTTAGAGTAACAATATAAGGAAATAGGGGGTAGTGAGTGTTGTTTGTGTGTATAACATGTGGATGGCATACGCTCAAGAGCAATGGATCAAAGCATCCGACCTGAGAACAGCGGTGGAACGCTTGAAACAAGAATTTTCGGCATTAGTATTCGATGCTGAACATGAGGCTGTTTACGGACGAGGTGATTATAGTGAAGCGGAGTGTAAAGTGTTACTGAAAAGTATGAAAAAGGAGTAACGATATGTGAAAAGTATTTAAATTTAAAAAAAATATGTGGAAAATGTTTTGTAGAAGAACTTAAAGCTGTACAATTGCATCAGTTTTGCAACGACATAAAAAAATGGGCAGCATCTCCTGATGGTAGCAGTTATTCATCATCAGATGCAGATTAGCCTACTGGTGCAATTCCCCTCTACCTTGAATATATATATATTATTATATATATATTATATATATATATATATATATATATATATATATATATATATATATATATATATATATATATATATAGAGACAGTTCCGGTGGAAACTATAATTCAAAAGCGTGCTCGAATCAGTAAAGATGGATCTATCTGCATTGAACAGTAGCACTTTCTGTAAACCCTTCACGAATGTAAAAGAGTTTGAGGTGGGTGCAAAATATAAAGTGATTGATATCGATACAATCGACACGAAGTATGGAAAGCATATTGTCATTGAAACTGAAAACTTTAAGTGTATACTTCCTTTACGATTTTATGAATACTTCAAAAAGAAGATCGAATTGAAACGTTTAAACAAGGTCTGGCTGAGAAAGACGTGTACATCACCAGTACTGGAACTGTAGGAAAGACAACGAATTTAATATTTCTGTAAAATAATAATAATAATAATAATGTATATCCATGTATAATTGTTTGAAAATAAAAACTATAAATATTTTTAATTGCAAATAGTGACTTTTATTTCTTGATTAAATGAAGAGTAGATACATCATAATGAGGAAAGTTGTTATTGATGAGACTAAAAATGTAGTGTATAATATGATAGTGTGGTCCTTTGCTTATCGTAATGCAAGAAGAGGGCTGTGGGAAAATTTGGCGCTGGATAGATTACGTTTCCGTCGTAAATTAAAACAATTGGAATGCATTTTATCACCCGTACTACAAGAACAACATCGTGCTGAGGTATATCATGATAGATTTACAAGAACTGTTCTCCCCTCCACCATCATAATAATGTTATGAGGTGGGGGAAAACGTATAATAATTATAAAATATATATTTACGGTTACAAATTGATCAATTCTTGTAGTCAACACACAAGTTCATTGAAATGAATTTTAAAAGACTGTACATGGATAGCAAGAATAGTTGTAATAATAATTTCTTCACATGTTCGTGTTGGTGTTGTAATGATGGGGATAGTTCTACCACAGCAGCTATATCTACCGAATGCTCTTCCACAACTGAAAATTTACATAACACCGCTACTGATGAACGTTTAATTGATTGTAGCTTATATGATTTATTCGAGGCCAATTCTCCAAAAACAAATACATTGAAATTGGACACAGTATGCAGCAGCATCTTGAGGCAGTTATACGAATCGTATGTGCAGACGGACTTATTGTTATGAAAAGGCAAGATTGGGAGGTGCTACTCAAGTTTCAAACATATTTGGAAATGAAATTTTTGTTCCCAAGAAACTGAAAACCACATTGATTGGTCAAATATCAACGAGGAGACGGACATTGAATACGAGAAAAGTTCAGAATTGCTTGGTAACAATTTTACCATTTTTATAATTGGGAAGTAGTTAAAGGCGATCATCATCATCATCATCATCATCATCATCATCATCAGAAAGGTTATTAAAAGCATAACAATTCAGCAAAACCACGGTCGTTACTGTACGTTAAACAAGAACGACTCTGAAGAGCTTTTCAACTTAAAGGATATAATTAACTATAGGTTGGATTTACTGGAATCATACGGTCTCCCTGTTTCTTTCAAAGTCTCATCGAGCAAGTCAACAACTACCGCCACTTTCGTAAGATGGAGTATGGTGATGATGAAACAAACAGCGATAACATTTATCATGACTTTGAAAATGTGTTAAATTACAAGTATGATATAAATTCTCACAATACAGTTTGTATGATGGAGCTGTTGCATTATCGACCTAGCTATTTGCTGTATCACATATATGAATAAATAAAATATTGATCAAAAATCTGCCTGTTCTTGATCGTTACCTATAAATATAACAATTCCTCCCTTCACACAAACAATGTTAGTTTGGAAGCGGAGAAGTGCACGTGGGGTGGTCTGGTTAATACTCTCATTAATAAGCTACCCGTTGAGCTCCATATTCCAGGGTATCAGTATTGTGGTCCCGGAACTAAATTAGATAAAAGGCTTCAGCGTGGTGATCCAGGTATCAACCTTCTAGACGCTCACTGCAAAGCTCACGATATCAGTTATAGGGATAGTAAAGACTTGGTTAGTAGACATCGAGCTGATTATATTTTGGAAAGAAAAGCTTGGGACCGTGTTAAGGCACCCGACGCAAAGTTAGGTGAACGCACAGAGGCTTTAGCTGTAGCAGGTATAATGAAGGCAAAACGAAAGTTAGGGATGGGTGTTAGCAGAACAAAACGATCGCGTAGCAGTCTATGGAAATTACATGGAATAATTAGCAAGAAAATGAAAAACAGTCCTAGAACCATAAAGGCTATAAAATCAGCTCTTACAGCAGCAAAACTGACTGTAAAAAGATTAGGTGGGAAGGGAAAGTAAGCGTTCCCAGAGTAATTCCGCTACCTAAATAGGGTGGATTTTACCATTTCTTATACCGTTATTTGCGGGATTATCTGCGGTCGGTGCTTTAGCTGGAGGGGCAGCGGGTATTGCAAAAGCAGTTAACGCATCGAGTAGTGCAAGGAAAATGTTAGATGAAACTTCGCGCCATAATCGTACAATGGAGGCCATCGCTGTAGGAAAGAAAACCGGTGGGGTGATATTTTGAAACCCTATCGGTCAGGAGGAGGTATGGCTTTGCACTTGAAACCAATAATAAATAAAAAAAAAAAAAACTTCAAAAATTACCGAAAAGACCGTTGACTGATGTAGAGCTAAGAGAGCACGCAAGGAATGTACCATACTTTAGGGGTGTGTTTATGAGAGATAATATGCCAAAATTGTCATGGAATAACGAGGCTGGTATTATTAATTTAGATAACCAAAAGGGACGTGGTACTCATTGGGTTTGTTACAAAAAACGTGATGGAAGCGTATGGTACTATGATAGTTTCGGAAATATTCCACCACCGAGAGAAGTTCTGGACTATTTTCACGATTGCAAAATATACTATAATTACTCTCAAGAGCAACAATTCGGTACCACAAATTGTGGACGTCTCTGTTTAAAGTTTCTATATAAATAGCATATTCAGTAGTTGGGAACATACAGTCACCATGTCAATCACCTTCAGTGTAGAGGGTGTTGGTAACATAGCGAGTAATAACTTTTACCCCCCGATCGAACTTAATTCCGAGAAAACCTACGTAATCGGTGTCGTCGGATTTTACGGTTGTAATAGCATAAGGAATATACACGCTGGAAACGATAAATTTTATTACATAAAAGCGACAGAACTCAACGCTGTTGAAATTCCACATGGCGCATACGAGTTGGAAGAACTGAGCATCTATATAAAACGCACATTCCTACAAGTTTTTTTAGTTTAAGGGCAAATAATAACACGCTCAAGTGCGAGCTTAGCTGTGAATTTGACATAGATTTTACTCAAAAGGATTCCATTGGACGTATGCTAGGTTTTGAACCGGTGATATTGGAAGCTAACGTTTTACATATCTCTGTATTAGATATACAAATAATTAAACATACAAATATTCACATAGAGTGTAATATTGTCAAAGGTTCGTATAGAAACGGGAATCCAGCGAAGGTGCTGTATGAAATAGACGTGTCTGTCCCACCAGGCTATCGTTTAGACAAAATTCCTAGCAATCCTCAGTATTTGGTAGTCAACACCAATACTATCGGTAATATTTCAATTAAATTAACGAACCAGAAGGGTGAATTAATCGATTTCGGGAGAGCGAACCATTTACGGTACGACTGGAACTAAAAGAATATGGGCTTAAGAATTAACCAAGGTCCACTTCCATCTTTCCTCAATGATACTATAAATATAGGACGTGAGCCTACAATGGTTTACTCAAGCAGGAGCGTGCTGGTGAATTACCGTCTGGCGAAAAGTACTTTTTGGAATCTATAGGGTTAAAACCACATAGAAATGGCAGATTCGTTAAACATCTTTCAAAGCGCACGTTCTGATGAGACCATCACCAAGTCTGATATTCATACATATCTTCCGTACGGCTCTTCTAATTATGGATTATCCGATGAGATCCGTATATTGATACAGAGTCAAGATTTGGTAACCGCAACATACGATAGTTTCCTGTATATTGAAGGTAAAATAGAATGGAGCTCGGCCTAGAAGGAGCCGGTGTAAAACATGTTATCTAACAAACAACTTTGCACCATTCCTTTTCGAGGAAATACGTTACGAGTTAGGAGGTCAGAAAGTGGATACATGTAGAAATCCGGGTATAACATCCGCACTCGAAGGATACGTATCGTACACATGGAATGAAAGCAAAGGTTTACAGAATTTGGGATGGTCACCGAGGAATGAGGAACCGTTACAAGTGGAACACGCTAAAAGCAACAAAGAAAAACATTTTACCGTCTGTATACCTCTAAAACACATATTCGGAAGTATGGAAGGTTATCAGCAAGTTATCGTGAATATGCGACAGGAGTTGGTGTTAATACGTTCCAGAAGCGATGCTGATTGTTATAAGGGTACCGCAGACGACGCTAAAATAACATTAAATAAAATTCAATGGAAGATTCCGCATGTGATGCTAAGCGACAGTGCTAAACTAAGTCTGTTCCAAAAATCAATAAAAATACAACCATTACGATTCCGTTTCGTCAATGGGAACTATATGAATTGCCAGCTTTAAAACAGACACAGTCGGACATATGGCCAATTAAAACTTCCACTCAATTGGAGAAACCTCGCTGGACAATTGTGGCTTTTCAAAAGGGAAGAAGTTTTCAACGACGGAAAGAGCGGCCGATTTCGATAACGTGAATATTCGCAATCTAAAGTTACACCTCAAATCGGAAAGTTACCCATACGAAGCGATGCATCTGGATTTCAACGTCAACAAGTACATAATAGCCTACCAAAATTATTTAAATTTTCGAAGAGAATATTACACGATCAACAATCATGAGGATGCATTATTTGACTATTCGCAATTCAAGACATGTCCAATATTCGTAATGGATTGCTCGAAACAAAATGAATCACTAAAACACTCGACTGTAGATGTAAAACTTGAAATGGAAGCGTTGGAGGTGTTTGAAGCCGGTATCGTTGTCTATTGTCTCATATTACATGATGCCATGGTGCAATACAATCCTTTAACGGGAGAAGTGAAAAACTATAATATGTTATAATAATAATAATAATAATAATAATCTATTGTAATATTAGATGTATAAAATAAAGAACCATATTGACAAGTTGTGCAGTTTTATTTCGGATAGACACTGATCAACAACAACAACATGCGAGTAGTGGTTCAAACTCAAAAACTACCTATTGTAAATCTCGATGATTTAACTCAAGCTGCAAACAGCGAGATACAACGGCATGGAGAGTTACTTCCAAACAGCGTACGCGCTATAATTTGTGGTCCTTCCAATTGTGGAAAAACAAACACCATGCTTAGTCTCCTAACTGAACCGAACGGTCTTCGTTTCAAACACGTGTATGTCTATTCAAAATCGTTGAATCAAGAAAATATCGACTCTTGGGTGAAATTCTAGATCCCATGAAAGATATTGGTTATTATTGCTTCAGTGATAATACTGACATTATGGAACCGAGCGAGGCAAAACCCAATTCAGTGTTTATCTTCGACGATATCGCTTGCGAAAAACAAAACCATATTAGAGCGTACTTTTCAATGGGACGTCATAATAACATTGACTGCTTCTACTTGGGTCAAACCTATACTAAAATCCCCAAACAGCTGATTAGAGATAACGCCAATTTAATAGTGCTCTTCGAACAGGATGATTTCAATTTGCGTCACATACATGAAGATCATGTCGCCCCAATTGTAAGCATGCAATTGTTTCGAGACATGTGCTCAGAGAGTTGGCGAAATCGATACGGATTCCTGGTAATAAATAAAGACGCTGAAGTAAAAACGGCCGTTTTAGGAAAGGCTTCGATCAGTATATAATACCATAGCAGTATCGTTAAAATATCATTTGGGAAAAACAGCCTACAAGTAAACAGCCCCCGTTTCAACAGGGTACATAACAGACCTGCTTTAAACTGACCAGTTTTAAACAGAGCTGTTTATTTACCTGTTAGACCTGTTTTATTGCTGATCCGCACCGATGGACAACGAAAGATTAGCATTGACAAAACGTATAATTCAAGTTCGTAAAGCTATACAGCAAAAATATGATCATCTTAAGGAGGATCGATTTACTAAAGAGACAAATTTCACTAAAACTTACAAACCACTCATTGAACCACTTGCAAACATTGCAAAGAAAATCGAACCGCTAGTAAAGACGGAGCCGGAGGATGCTGAGGAGGAGGAGGAGGTGGAGGTATTCACAAAACCGTCACCAAAACGTCATTCCTCCCCTATCAAAAAGAAAAGGTCGCCGATTCAGCAGTATGGTACCACACCGTCAATACCTTATCATTTGCGAGGAATTAACAAACGAAGATCATCTTCTTTTAGTAGTAGTAGTAATTATGTTAGTCCATTCGCACAACTTCCGTATTTTCAAAGAAATCCTCTGCGTCAAGAGACACCATCGTTCCTCGAGACTAGTGTGATTGGAGAAATTACACCCCAAGTGGAAGAAGAAGAACATGTAGCGAATACCACCGATTCTATTTCACTCAATACCTCTGCATCGAGAGAATTTCTGGAACAATATGATCCATTACCACGAATATACATAGAACGCATGCTAAGCGATGCATCGAATGCAATTGATACCACTTATGGAGTTCTTTACGACATTTCAAGCGATAAGTGGGCAATTGGCAAGACACCGGTAAAGATAGACGGAAAGGATTTGATTATTAAGGGAGTTCGGTATAATGGTACGAGTGGTCTGTATGATCTAATAATAATGAATGAACCAGACAAACGTCTAATAACTAGCGAAGACGAGACGAACTATACACAAATCTTAATTGCAACTAATGCAGCTCGTCGTGATAACAACCCGGATGAACAATTGAAAGGTACACGTGCCAAAAATATACAGGGATAATTAAACCCTTACTGGAGAAGCTGGAGGTGAAGGACAAAAGGGGTGAAGTTACAATATTCAAAGAAATTGGACGACCAGTTGAATACAAATACTGGAACAACGTGCATGAATTGATTCAAGATTTGGAGGTCCTGTGGGCTGAAAAATGGCCGGTAATACTGGTCTCGTTAATGATATCATATCAGTCGTGGAAGAACTATACGAAGATGGATATATTGAGAAACCCTCCGAAAACTTTTTAGTCAACTATAGTTCGCGCAATGATGGACAAATTTGGACGCTCTCATGTTCACGCTCAATTCCATAAACTGCTAAAATCACAATTCTCCATTACCGACGATAAGTTTAATGTCGAAAATAAGCGTTTAACTAACGTAGCCGATCCCATCGAACCTCAAGACGCGCTAACCTTACAGCACTATCAACTGACGAGGTTCCATTTAAATGGGAACCGCTTAAGAGCAAAAATCTTCAAACAGATGCTGGAAAAGAGTTCTACAATAAGCATTTCGCTAACCTGATGATAAAACATAGCATTAATCACTATTCCACCTACAGCACTAAAAAGGCTAGCATAGCAGAAAGAGTGATTAGGACAATCAAGAATACCCTGTATAAAAAATTTGGGGTGGATGGAAAATACGTATGGATTGGTCCACTTCTCGAAGAAGTGACGACAGAGTACAATAACCGTAAACATCGAACGATCGGAATGAAACCTAGCGAAGTAAATGCTAACACAAAGCTTAATGTATATTCGAATCTAAAAATCTTTAATAAAACCATCGGTTTATGGTGGGTGACATAATCCGCATTAGTAAATTTAAAAGCATCTTTGATAAAGGTTATATACCAAACTGGTCTAGTGGACTTTTCAAGATTGTTAAGGTACGCGTAACCAATCCGGTCACGTACTTGCTAGAAGACATGAAAGATACACCTATACTAGGTGGATTTTATGGACAGGAACTGCAAAAGCTAAATATCCGGATGTGTACTTGGTGGAAAAGGTCATTCGACGTAAGAAGAATAAAGTGTACGTGAAATGGTTGGGATTAAACGAATACTCGTGGATCGACGATGACAATAAAGTTTTATAAGCATATTATTGTTAACTACTTAACTAGAAATAAAACTCAAATTTATAAGCAATAGAGGATTGTATAATAAGCTCATTTGTATTTCAATAATGCCGGTAAAAACAAGTAGTTTGGAACACTTAAATTACTGTAGAAAGCATCACTATTGGTTTAATAACGGATAGAAATGTCCGGCTTGTATAGGTATCGACTAATATGAATAATAAATTGTTGTAATATAGTGTACTTAAGGTACAGACTAACATAGGATGTAATTTCTGTAAGAAAAATAATAATAAAAGACAAATTGTAATTTATTTTTTTTATTAATAAAAACATACTGATATATACATAATTTTTTGTTTAATCTATCTAATTATCTTATGTATTAGATCTAAAGTGTCTCTGTAGTCCTCAAACTTAACTGATGGCCATTTCCCAGAGTCAGGTCCGCTTGTCCAGCCTAACCGTTCGCCTTTCCGACCTTTTTCAACGTTTTCCAGAATCCAGTTGTATATTGTGAAATGTTCATAATTTTTTGACGGTTCAAAAGTGTATTTAAAGTTTTGCTCATTAATTACATCGATATATAGCTTAAGTGATTTACAGTTAGCATAATAAGCAGCAGTTGAAATAAATTCGTTAGTAGCCCAAGTAATGTCATGATAATGTTTCTTAATATTTTCGATACTATATTGTACTTTAGGTGTAAAGCAATTATCATTATCGTTTAGCAAGTTACATACATATCTTTTAAAAGAAATTTTTAAATTTCAGGAAACATTAATTTTCTATTTTCGAATTCTATATCAGTTATAAAATCTTTTCTACACAAACTTCTAATAACATTTTAATATAACGGTCTAACTTAACCTTTACGTTAAATAATGTGTTAATCGTATCGATACACGCTCCATCTGCATTCTCAGCATACCACTTAAAGCATTCATCAGGTATTACAATGTTCTGAAGTATGTTAGCAACTAGAATATAAACCTCTATAGAACCCTTCCCCATTAAGGCATGCTTCAAAAATTTCTTATAAATTTCTTGCGAGGAATGTTGCAATTCCTCATCCATTTTTTTTAGAGATTGTTGATTACTCATTTTACGATTTCTACAACAACAAAAGAAAAGTATAAGATCATGTAACATTAAATCCCCAAGGACGAGTATCAGTTAACCCAAAATGTATTAATCTTTTATCATCATAAGGACTAAGAACCACCTTATTTTGTTTTATTGTAAACACCGAATGTTTTTTTGATCTTATAAGACGCTGGTGACGCTTTACAATGTTATAGTCGAACAGAGCCCTTTTATAATCATCTAATGTAACTTGTCTGACACTAGCCGATGTAGAACCTTTGGACTTCTTTACAACTTTGTGTTGGTTAACAGAATATGCATACATTTTGAGCGTAAACCAACAAACTCTAACATAATTTTACCGTGATTTTCATCCTTCATTAAGCCTGGCACTTTTTGTTAACTAATGGAATGTTATAAACGTTATCGGGATCATAGTCTGAGGTATCAAATCTATTAATATCCTCTTTCATACTCTGATATATGGCGGGTACAGAGAAGGCATACACAAGACTGTCTGTATCCGTATACAAGAGTTTGGCATTATTTTTAAATTTCTTTAAAATATAATTATAATGAAAATCATATAAAAGGTTTTTGAAACATCTAATACCGAAAATCCTGCATATATAGGTTTATTTAAAAGACTTCCAATTTGTTCATTTCTATTATAATCATGTCGTTGTCAAATATAGTACAATTGTGAAAATTGGGTTTGATATAAGTGCGCGAGCCCCAAAGCGACCTTCCCATTTTGTGACTAAACGCACATCCTTATATTTGCGAACATTTTCCATAAGTTTACCAAAACGCTATTAATCATTAATTTAAAAAGTTCTTATCAAATTCGTTTTTGATTCCTGCCTTAACATTGTGTTCAAAGCTATATATGTTTTTAACCACGCCGACTGTTTGAAACGTAAAACCCGATTTACTTTAACTAGTCTTAATCCCTGCTCTAAATACATTTTAAATTCCTATAGTGAAGAACGTAGTTACGTTTTGGGTACAATGTGAGCAATAATTTCTTTAATTTGGATTTGGAATACGGGGCTGGGGGTATCATGTGCTCAGGTGCCAAAGGTAGATCGCTATGGGACTCATGTAACTGTGTGGGGTAATCCAAGTCACAATCTATGATGAACCCAATGTCTGAATCGTTAGGATTATTTAATATGCATTCAATATTAGGCTCATCGATGAAAGAAAATTCCCCATATGGTAAAAATTCTTCCATTGTTCTTCCATAAAGGTTGTTAATATCATAATAAATTAAAAAGCTCGTTGGGATACTAGAATCGTAGCTTTCACCCATGTATTTATTATTAGTTTTCGCGTAACGGTTGGAACACTGCGACACTCCTCCTCTAATACCTCTTTCGATGAACATAACCATGTCGATATCGGTAAAAGTTCTAATCTAACTTGAGAAATTTTAACATTGCATCAAATGCCAAACCTGGCGCTGTATAATAATAAAGAGGGTCCAGTTGATATGCGCTTAAGCAGGTTCGACGAAAATTTGCAAAACATCCGCCAAACGTAAAACATCTGTTTTAGATATAAATCCGAGTATTGACCTAACGTTTCAAGTCTAAACGTATTCCAAACATTAACGGCATGCATATAATCTTTATCCGTAATATCTTTGTTTTGAAGCTTACTAAAAATGCAGTTTTTGGAGGTAAAGTAGTTTCATTAAGTTTATCCGAAGAATCAACATATTCATATGGAAAGACTCCTTACAAACTAATAAATTAAATTCATTATCACTATTACAATTTGATCGGATAATATTTTTTTTATCATTCTCCAAATATGATGACAATTTCTCAATACTGCTACTCATGAACCTAAAGGAGTCAATAAACCTATAGTGTATCTTTGTATTGTTGACTAATTTGGTGAATGAAATGTATTTTTCTTTATTTAACGGTAAAAGTTTGACCTGGTCCGGAAAACCGTTTGCTAATTCGCGAATAATAAAGTGTGAATCGTAACCACTAAGATTGTGAAATACTACAGGTATAACATGGAACACCTTAAAATTTAAATTACAACCTCTGTGTGCCGCGGATCTATACTTCCCTGTCAAATGATCGTGGTCTCTAACTTTAATATTATCCCCCGTAAATGGTTTCCTACAAATATGACATACTACCGCATTCTCATAATCTTTAATCTGATCTTGTGTTAGGTTATCCATTGGTACAACCATATTAAGTATAATGTTAACCCAATACGCCAAATTTAATAATTCATTAACAAACCACGTAATACAATCCTCGCCCCTGTACAACTGAAATTTAGATAATGAGTCGTTATAAGAACATTTCAAATAATAAGCTATACTAAAGGGAACATGTTTTTCACATACACGTGTATTACTTCCTTCATCGTCTACCCGAGAGGATTTTTCAAGTATGCTTTCAAGGTCTGCATAAATGACGAACGGTACTTTTTCTTGATATGACAACGAGCTATATGCTTTTCTAAAAGTATGTTTGTAGAGAAATGATTCAGACATCGATTACAAAAAATTTTTTATGATCCCTATTGGATAGTTGCTTGGCAAACAGAGCTGACATACTTTTTATCCAAGTATAGTGATAAAATGTATTATTATTACTATTAATGTAACTTGGTATACCTTCTTCTGCACCACATTTGTTATTTGAATCGCAAGGTAAAATCAGTAAATTAATTGACTCTGTTATTCATGTGGTTCTTACTTAATAAAAATGGAAACACTTTTTTACCCTTTACACAATATAAGTTAATTGAAAGGTTGTTTAACTTTTCAAATTTGCCGATGTCGTTTAATTTAATAGGAAACTGAATAGATTCATGTTTCAAAATATCGCTAAAATGAGGATAACTAAAAACTCTATCGTTATGATTTTGTACTGGAAATAAAGCAGATACTATGGCCCACAAGAAACAATATTCATCATTATTTTTTACATTAACAACTGCCCGCTTCATTGCTATGAAATTAGGTACTTTAACATACGTCGAAACACCTCCCCTTATAGGAATGTAATTGTTAATATTAACCTTTAAGTGTAAAATTTCTTGCAATGCCCATCCCGAATCCTTTCCGCAAATTCTTCTAATTTTGCCTGAAGTTTATCGAATACATGCGTTTTGTACTATTGTTTAAGATCGGTACCAACATCTATAATTTCATTTTTGGAAGCAAACGTTTTTAAGTCAAGCTCAAGGTTTTGAGGTTGAATGAAATGATATGCTAAAACGACATTTACTTTAAGCATTGATTGTTGTAACATTACATTAATTTTCTCGAAAAACTTTTATAAGCACATTTCAAGAATACTAGCGGATCTTTAATATTTAAATTGACTATAATACCTGTAAGTAATCTGTCATTGAAGCAAGATTGTACACCGTGCCACTGTAAGTTACTTGAACTAATTGCTACACCAGCGCCTCTTTTATCTAAAGTCTGTCTTAATTGATTTAATTTCGCCAGATAACATTTGAGAATTGATAAATTACTTTCAAGTCTAAGTGGATTTTCATTTACAGTATACATTTGAATTTTAATAAATTTTTCAAAGTCCTGATATTATTTCTTAACATATGAATATGTCTGGTTATTTCATCCTTAGTTTTCAATAGTTTAATAGCTTTGAATTACCTTAATTAATTCACTACTTGTAACAGAAACCGAATTTATATTTATATCTAATTATTTTAACTGCTTATTTACCTTAGAAGCTATAATATTAAATGTAAACAAATATTTAAATTCACACAGACACACACGAACAATTTAAAAAATCAGCGTAACTGGGGAGTGACCGTTTTGTTAACTATTTTCAGACTACAAAACACTTTAGAACTATTACAAAGACAATTGTCGGAAGGTAATCGCTCTTTAACTTTAAGCTGCGATATCTGCCATCTTACCGTACATCATCGGTTTATATACCTTCTCAAGTTAACGATAGAGGGTACAATAACCCGATGGTCAACGAGTTTATGGAACATTGATGTCCTTCAAAAGATAAGAAATAGAGCAAGGTTATAAAATAGTAAAGCGCATAAGACAATACATATATATATATATATATATATATATATATATATATATATATATATATATATATATATAATGAACCAAGACCGCCTTTCAATATCGTAAAGATTGACAACCAAAGCGCTTAAAGTTACTTTTTTTGACATTTTTGGGCATTTCCGTGGGTGAATGACCCCAAAATTGCCAAAATTGCCAAAAATGTAATTTGACACCCGAAAATTACCAAAAATGTAATTTGACACCCGAAAATTACCAAGAAATGTAATTTGACACCCCAAAATTACCAAAAAATGTAATTTGACACTCCCAAAATTACCAAAAAATGTAATTTTGACACTCCCAAAATTACCAAAAAATGTAATTTGACACCCCAAAATTACCAAAAATGTAATTTGACACCCCAAAATTACCAAAAATGTAATTTGACACCAAACAAATGTAATTACCCAAAATTACCAAAAATGTAATTTGACACCCCACAAAATTGTGTAAAATGTAAATTTGACAACCCCGGAATTGTCATGAAACGTAATTTGACACACCTCAAATATTACCTTAATATAATGTAATATGATACCCTCCAAAATTATAGAAAATTGCCAACAATTAAAGTTTGACATCCAATTGATTATACTACCTGTTGTTAAAAATTTTGCTACTAATTTTATAGATCACATAATTACCTTGGGTTAGTCCCTTAACCTCATTTAAGTTAACGAACTAGTGTAGTTTAGTTTTTATTATTTTTTCTAAAGTGTTTTAATTGTTGTTATTTGTAAAATAAATGTTTAATTCTTTTTCGGCTTTTTTTCTTATAGTGAAATATTCAGATCACCTATAATGTGTAGAGGTTTTGAAAATAAACGTTTTAATTCTTTTACTTTTTCCTTAAGGTGAAATATTCACATCACCTATAACTATAAAGTATAGAGATTATACATCAAAAAGTATTACAATTTTACATGTGGAATTAAACATAAACAGTAAAAAATCATAAGTAGTTGCATAACGATTTTGTACAATTTTTCCAAGTTCAAAATCTCTTTGATGTCACTAAAGTTTTAGTAAGATGAAATTTGTTTTTCGTTACATGATTTCGTTAAATATTATACTTAAATACAGTTTTTAAAAGATTCTTGTTATAGGATACAAATTTCCGTAATAAAACATCTAACTCGGTAACATAATAATAATATTTAGAACAAAATCTCAAATTATACATGATTTTTAAAAATGTACATACTTTTCTTAAAACAAGCATTAGAAAGTTATATTCATATCTTGGGTTAGTCCCTTAATCTTATTTAAGTTAACGAACTACTCTCACATATGTTCGTTCATTACCCTTATCATTTCCGCTTGTTTTGCCAACGTTAACAAAACCTACACCTATATATACGTTTAACATTGCACTTCTTATTCAGTTATTATATGTACATCTACATTGCAATAACACACGTATACATATATACATTACAATGGCGTCTTTATCCAAAAACCAAATTGAGTTTAAAAAAGGAAAACGAAAAACCACAAATACTGCAGCACTTGCTGGTGCAGCCAGCTAGCAGTACTGCTGTATCACTACCGCAGCCACTACCACCATTATCATCACCTGCAGATATTCCTGTGATAAGTATCCGGGACAGTGATGTCGAAGAAGACTTTGCACGCTACTTCGAAAAGTAAGTTACTTATTTCTTAATTTATGTATCATGATTACATTATTAATGTGATTCATTTTCCACTTACAGTATCTCTCCTGCTACTACCGCGGTAGCATCGCCGGGGTGGATGCGTGGGGGTAAAAACCTCCTGCTGCTCGACATGCCTTCGCAAGGGCACCAACTCCCTGAGACGTGTCAACCCCCAGAGCCCGCGGTAAGGCTGCATCATCTGCGGGAAACAAATTTGGAGTGGCTGCGTGATTTCTGCATTTCGAACCAAGATCGTGTGGCTGAACTTAGCAATCGTGTGGCCCGGCTAACTAAGGAGTTAGCTGAGGCCAGGGACGAGTTGGCATCGGCCGCAAAACTGGTCGGAATGCAGAACTAGTGTTTCGTGCCTTAGACAATATGGATCCTTAGAGTGTTAAGTGTAGTTTAGTGTAGTTTAGTTTTTTTTATTATTTTTCTAAAGTAGTTTTAATTGTTGTTGTTATTTGTAAAATAAATGTTTAATTCTTTTTCGGCTTTTTTTCTTATAGTGAAATATTCAGATCACCTATAATGTGTAGAGGTTTTGAAAATAAACGTTTTAATTCTTTTTACTTTTTTCCTTAAGGTGAAATATTCACATCACCTATAACTATAAAGTGTAGAAATTATACATCAAAAAGTATTGCAATTTTACATGTGGAATTAAACATAAACAGTAAAAATCATAAGTAGTTGCATAACGATTTTGCACAATTTTTCCAAGTTCAAAATCTCTTTGATGTCACTAAAGTTTTAGTAAGATGAAATTTGTTTTTCGTTACAAGATTATCCATTTATTTCGTTAAATATTATACTTAAATACAGTTTTTAAAAGATTGTTGTTATAGGATACAAATTTCCGTAATAAAACATCTAATTCGGTAACATAATAATAATAATATTTAGAACAAAATCTCAAATTTTACATGATTTTTAAAAATGTACATACTTTTCTTAAAACAAGCATTAGAAATTTATATGCGAAAATGCGAACTTATGATTTTATAATATAGTTAAAAATCAAACTTCATATCACATTATTTATTTATTTTGCACCCTTCTTATTTTTAAACTCTTCATCTTCAGCTTCACCTCGTACATTTCCAACGTTCTCATCACTATATAATATAATTGTTAGACTAGTGTTATTTGTAAATAAATGTTTATTTTTCTATTTTACTTTATTTCTTATACTGAAATATTCAGATCACCTATAATGTGTAGAGGTTGTGAAAATAAATGTTTTAATTCTTTTTTCCTTAAGGTAAAATATTCACATCAACTACAACACAGTTTTAATAAGATGAAATTTGTTTTTGTTACATGATTATCTATTTATTTCGTTAAAATATTATACATAAATAGTTTTTAAAAGATTCTTTTTATAGGATACAAATTTCCGTAATGAAACATCTAATTGGGTAACTTAATATTTGGAAGAACAAAATCCCAAATTTTACATGATTTAAAAATTTACAGACTTTTCTTAAAAACAAGCATTAGAAATTTATATGTGAAAATGCGTACACCCCTAAATCTACCTTCTAAATCTTTAATTTTTCATATCAACACCTCCAACCTCTTCTTTCACTCAACAATAATTCATACTTGTTCTTTTTATTTCCATACTGAAGCTGTCTCATTCTTCTATTTATTTCATACACCTCTAAATCTACCTTTAAATCTTTAATTTTCGTATCAACACCTCCAACCTTTTCTTTCGCTCCACAATAGTTAATACTTGTTCTTTTCTTGCGTTTCCTATCTTGCATACTACCATTTTCATCATTTCTGCTAATACTAAATCACACACACCCAAGGAAGCCTTTTTATTATAAATCTACATCCTTCAAAACCGCTAACCTAGGCTTCTTCTTCTTTTCTTCTTTCCATGAACTTATTCTATTTTTACACTTCTAAGAAATGTTCTACGATATCCCTACAGATCAATAATCTTTGACATTGACCTTCACCACTACACTTTCAGACTTTCTAAGAATTGTAATATGATAATGAAGATGATATTGCAATTTCTATTTTTACTTTGACCTTGACCTGCTCCGAAAATTTAAATTCCCGCCAAAAGCATGCTTCAAACGTCCTTGAGGCGTGGAGCGCGTTCTGGCATAATGAGAAAACTCACTTGACCTTGAAATAAATCCCATAAGATTTACATGGATGACCTTGAAGTGGAGTAGCTCCGGCCTTATATTACTACTAGTGTTATTAATATTATAAATAAAAAGAATAGTTACATATTTATATTACAGTTTGGAATATTAGTAGTAGTATTGGTAAAATAAACTGTATTATCTTACTTAGTATTTGTTAGTTTTCGTTAAATTAAAAGTGTCATTTGAGTATTTTTTAATTCAAGTGATTGATTCTTGCAATTTATTTTGTGCCCTAGTGTACAAAATATTTTGCGCATGTTGCATAGTTTGCAATTAAAAAAACTGACCATTCGCACACTGACATTAGTATAAAAATATTGACATTTTTTGACAGTTATAGAAAATAGTTATTTTTGAACCTAGTGCGCGAAATGCTACTTTGGTGCGCCTCGTTAAAAAATTAGTCAAGTTTAATGCAGTGCGCGAAATATGTATTTCTCACACTATTTCGCGCACGTTGTTATGGTAACGTAGGAAAATAAAAAAGTGTGATTTCGCATATTGTTATTAATGCGCGAACCTCGTCATTTTGACGTTTGTAGAAAAATTATTTTATTTTTTTTAATTTCCACTTTGTAAGTTAGAAGGTTTATAATAAAAACGTTAATAGATTATTTTGTTCCAAATTCTTGTATCGGCATGATGCGACTCTCCGTCTCATAATAGTGCGCTTGTAACTAACTTTGCACAAACAATGACAAAGATAACAAAACTTCAATAAAACTTTTAATAGTAAAATAACAAAGTTGGGATCCGTTTTACACACTAGTTGCAGAAAAGTAAAAGTACTTTAGCTGAAACGAACTTTTCGAATAATTCCCACATGCACATTTTGAGAAAAACTATACTTCTGGTGATTTCCCAGATACATAAATACATAAACTTTTCGGATGCGATATCTTAAAAAAACTAAAAACCATTGCATTACAATTTTGCATAAGAATTGAAGGCTTAAATGTCTAGGTTTTAGTGATTTTTGGTGTTAGTGCACCTGCGAGGTAAGGCGAAAAAGAGGTAAGTGTGATCTTCCTTTGTCCGCAATAATTCCAAAAATGGAAAAGAAGTTATACTTAAATATCTTGAATTTTGGTTTTCTTTCGTCTGCAATAACTCAAAAAGTTGAAAAGCGTTTTATTCTAATATGGCGTATTAGAATAGGACCTTACCAGACCGCAGTGAATTTGGGTGTCGACGAGTTGCAGAGTATAAAGGCGGATATTATTTTCTTTCGTCCGCTCAAAAACTTGAAATGCGATTACCTTAAAGTTTGACATAAATATTTAAGACCAAAATGCCCAAAACTCAATGATTTGTGTGCTGGAGCTGCGGGGTAACAAGTAACAGTGGTGGATTTTATTTTCTTTCGTTTGCAAAACAATGAAAAACTTGAAAAATGATTGCGATTGTGTTTGATTGGGTTGACCGAAATAACAGTGAAGCCTTATTCAAAGCGCATTCCTGTTAGTTTCTAGTAATAAGTTTATTTAGAAAAACCTTAAATTTAATAGTTTTTAAGATGCAATCAAGTGGAAATACTTAAGACATGGCCTGCTGTAAGCGTGTTCTTGCTATTTTCCAGTAACTTCGTTTATTTAGAAAAGATTTAAATTGAATAGTTATGTTAAGATGAAATCAAGTAGAAAACTTAATAGTATGTATCATTGTTTTCATAGTAACCATTTAGCAAGGGTTTATAATCCCCGCCTAAGAAGTGCAATTTCCTGCCTTTTTGTGGCAGCTATTTTAAGTGAGAATTTTTAAGAAATGTAATGCCATGTTGAGTAAGAATACAATAAGACTTGAAGGAAGGAAAGTTTTTCCAGTCGCCTGACTTAAAGTTTCATTAATTTTGACACTTTAAAGGTATGCTCAGGTCAATATAAAATAAACTTTAACCTATGTATATTATTGGTTGTTATTACCTACATTTACATCAATCAGTTGCTGATTATAGCCTGGTTCGTTTTACCCTACTGGCTATGGCGTTACAAAGACACGTGGTTTCTTGGTTAGGTGGTCTGTATTCATTATATTTAATTTTAAGAAAAAGAAAGTATTCTTGACTATATATATATATACAGGGCCGGATTTAAGCATAGGCTACATAGGCGCGTGCCTAGGGGCCCGCGCCACAAATTACAAAATATAATAAAAAAGTGAAAAATATATATTTACAATTTTTAGGATCGTTGAACTTCAATTCAAGTCAAATATATATTGGAAAATGTGGTAGTCGTGGTTACGTTTGTATATTAGAAATTAAAGGAGCTTATAATTTAGTTTATTTATTTAGGACTTAACTACAACGGTCAGTGCAGGACTGCTTAAACGCAACCTTAGCATTCAATCTCTGAGGCTGTTTTATTTGACATCCAAAAGATGTAAATTTACTGCTTGAAAGCTATTTTTAGAATTTTTGTCAAGAAATAATTTTCACATTGTGGCAGGTAATTGTCTGTAATAATACCAGTAATACTTAGTAAATTGTCGGTCGGTGTTAAGTATTAACTGCATCAGGTACCTATTTAAGGAAAAATAAACACCACCCAGTTAATTTGTAAAACTTTAATAAAGTCTTGGAAACCCAAATAAATTAAAAATAATCCTATTCTTAGTAGATTTTGGTGGTTATAAAAGTTTTCTAAATTTCTTTGCACATTTGCATTTGTAGCCGAAAGTAAATAGAATTCCTACAGCGCTACAGCACACAAGCAGTAAAACGGTGACATCAAAGAAACTTCTTAACCAAATGCTTCCTGCTGTGAACACTAGGTATCTGGTACCTATACTTGGATTACTGCAGATACGTTTATCCTTAGTGATAGAAGACATGCGTTGAGCAATGAAAATTTTCAAATGCAATCATCATTTTGTACATGATCGATGATTGCGATCGCGCCCGTTTATTGAAAACGATCGGTGATCGCGATCGCGATCTTGTTTGGAATAATCGTTCCGACCACTGTTAAGAAGATATGGAACTCTTCTAGTTTGATGTATCACCGGCTTTGCATTTTATATCAATTTTAACGTGGTGTGATACGCCTTTTATGCAACTAATTCCGAAAACATTCGTCCGTATTTCATAATTAACTCGTTTGCCGATTCCAAAACATCAATTGAATGAAAAATATTTAGGTTAGCTTATAACTTTAACAAACGAAAATCTAGAAGATAACCTTCGGCCACAGTTTGCGACGGAGTACTCAGGGGCCGCGCCACAGAAAGAGCCTAGGGGTCCATAGGGCCTAAATCCGGCACTGTATATATATATATATATATATATATATATATATATATATATATATAAACTAGTTGAGGTTGTAGTTAAATTAAATAAGGCCAGGAAAGTAAATCCCTTTGTTGCTGTGTTCAGCTTTCGAATTCTTTATTCATTTATCAAGATAAATTGACGTGAGTCATTAATTAAAGTTTCACATATACACAATAAAATTTTAACACATATGTTAAAAAAACGTATCCAAACCTGTTTGTTATTTTATCGTTGACTAGCTGCTGTGTTTTTATGTTAAAATGTGTGTATGTGTGGGTTGGTGGGTGAGTGGGTCGGTTTGGGTGAGTGGGCCGGGCAGGCATCGTCGTGCGTGCTTGCTGTGTGTTAAATTTTGAATTTCCGTGTCCTCCATGTGTTAAATCGATGTTCCGGATACTGGCCCGCGTTAGTCTCAACAAAACTGTTAGCTCGAAGTTTCGGCAAGATTCCTCGCCATCTTCAGAATACGTTTAACTTTCACCTACTGAAAACAATAAAACGGAAAGTGGAAAAGTGAAAGTGAAAGTACAAGAAAATGACCAATCTCATCAAGTCAAGCACGTAACCTGCGATATAAAACGGAACCTCTCCCTGAAGATGGCACGTGGGGTCTTGCCAAAACATCGAGCTAATAGTGTTGTTGAGAGTACTAGAACACCAACACCAACGTGGATCAGTGCCCCGAACATCGATTTAACATATATACAGGGTGTCCCGGAAATGTCTTTATAACGCTCTTCCTCAAAATAACTGGATTTAACTAGTTACCTTAGTCCAAAAGTTGATAATAACCGAGCTATATGGGGTCGAAGTTGAACAAATAAATCACATTTCTATCTCTTTCGACTATTCGAGCTAATTTTACGAAATTTTGCATACAGGGGCTTCTTGATGAGAAATTCAAATTTGTGAACGATTTGTTGTATCTCTAGAGGCGTCACAAGCGGCGATTAGCAGACTTTAAAATCACTATAACTTTTTGTGCCACTCACTGTATATGTCGCTTTGCTTGATAAAACTTTTCACTATCTCTTCCAGTTAAGAAAGGTATACTTTATTGAAGTCTCTAAAACAACCCCTTCCGAGGGATGACGCTAATTGTCAAAGTGAGTCGAAAGCTATAACAAGGTATTGCAATTTTTTTGAAGAATTTGACCACCGTATAAGATTTTCCTTGTTTTATGGTTTTACTTCCTTGTTTTTAAGGATAAAAGATAATATACGTTTGCCAAAATCTTCAAAAAATATTGCAATAACTTGTAATAGCTTTCGACTCACTTTGACAATTTACATGCGCCATCAGCTCCAGATATATTTTCTCGGAAAGGGTTGCATCTAGCGACTTCAATAAAGTATACCTTTCTTAACTGGAAAAGATAGTGAAAAGATTTATGAAGCGTAAAATGACACCGTGGTACAAAAGTTATAGTGTTTTTAAAGTCTCCTGATCGTCGCTTGTGACGCCTCAGAGGTACAACAAAATCGTTTACAAATTTGAATCTATCATCCCACGAAACCCATATACCGAATTTCGTGAAATTAGCTCGAATTAGTCGAAATATGAAAGAGAAAATGTGATTTATTTGTTTAACTTTGACACCCTGTAGCTCGGTTATTATCAACTGTTGGACTAAGGTAAGTTTAGTTAAATCGACTTATGTTGAGGACTATGTGGAAGAGCGCTGTAAAGACTTTTCCAGGACACCTTTCGTATACAGATATTATATACATCAGTGTCCAATATGCATTGTTACGCCAGAATTATATGTAAACCCTACATTATGAGGAGAATGGCGTCCTTACTGCGCTGGCGTACATTCAGAAATTTTGAGTTTTATCGTGTTTATGATAGCGGTGACCATTGAAATTGTTATGATGTCCAAATTATGTGGCTAATTAATAATGCCGTTGCCAGATTTTTCATAACTATTCTGAAAATTCATTTTCACGGAGTGTAACCTTAGCAATAATTATAATTATTAGTAATACCAACGTAACATTTCTAGTAAATTATAACTAATTTAGAAGTTATTTCAAATTAAGTAGTGCACTTTGAAATTGTTAAATGCGTTGATAAATGTCCTTTACGTCAATATTGAAATCATAATAGTATGTTGTACACACAGACACGACGCAAGCACGCACGACAATAACGAATACATAAAAACAATAATACACAAACAATAATAATAAAAAAATATAACATAAATCAAAACAATATAAAAAAAAAATAATAAAAAATAAAAAATAATAAAAAATATATAATAATATATATAATATATATATATTAATATATATATATATATCAATATAATATATATATATATATATATATAAATATATATATATATATATATATATATATATATATATATATATATATATATATATATATATATATATATATATAATATATATATATATATATATATACATATATAC